>JAWPHD010011251.1:0-85635 GCA_037043455.1 Cyrtodaria siliqua
TCAGTATTTTTTCGTATTTATAATTATTCCATATATGGCCATTTAGAACTCAGATGTTGTCACAAAATGTCACGGGTAGAGCGTATTGATCGTACATAGCTCTTGTAAGTTGTCGGTTACACCCAAATCTTTTGTTCGAGTTGAAACAATTTCACAATATTCATGATCTATTCATGTAACACGTAAAAGCGTGCACATTTTAAGTGGCCGCCAGAGAGGCCGTATCATAATTTTAGTTTTGTGCAAATGCATGTTAACGTATAGGTCTATCTTCCTTAAACGGCAAAATTGTATAAGGGGCCTCTCGTGTAGATTCAATACTGCAGATTTAGCCACGTTTGTCACGGACTGAACGGGGGAAATAATGGTCTGGGCGTAATGTTTGCTATAAAACCCATTGTCTTCTTGCTCTTGCCGGGATGATCGATAGTTACTTTGTTGGAACAGAGATTGGACGGCAAAATTCACAGGCAGCATGTGGTTAGTATTTATTTCATCAAACTTTTATCGTACATTTGTATTCAGTGGGCGGCGCCATCTTGTTTGGCGGTTACGACATCCGGTTAGCATTGATGTTTCTCAAACATTAAATTTAGACTAGCATATGATTTTAAAGTTACTTTATTAGATGTAATTATTGTAATTGATCATTAATTGTAAAACAATATTAATTTGATAACAGTAGATAATAGGTGCATTTGTTAACGTTGGCGTATAACTCAGTGATTGTAATACACGATTGTTAACATTAGTTAACAATGAGATGAGTGACTAGGATAAATGTTCGACGCGTATGCATAGCGTTGTATAATGTGGTCATTAGTTGACATGCGTGCATGCATAGCTCAGTGAGTGTAATATACGAGTGATTTGATCATGTTTACATTACATGTATTAGGGGCATTGATTAACAGCGACGTACATGGCGTATACATGGCGTTGTAAAATATGTATACATTGCTACTCATCATTAGTACAGCTCACATATATTTATTAAATAATGATTTGTTTGGGTAATGGTAATTATGCAAGATTGTTATGTTTGTCAACCGACATCTAACACGTATGTATAATTACAGCCTAAGCCATCCAGGATTTAAGCCATCCAGGGTTGGAGTAAGCCATCCAGGTTTGGATATTCCGGAGTGGAGCTAAGCTTCCACGGTAGCGGTGGAGACGGTCCCCGTACCTGCGCAGCATGGACAGGTTTTATTAACGACAACCCCCGGGACACAAGGTGGGCCCGTCATCAGTCCTCACTGGAGGAATATCACCCACAATCTCAGTGGAGGTTAACCATCACTACATCGGGCATTTGATGACGATCATCCATTGAATTCGCGCATCATCATCTTCATGAGCTCTCGCGCATCACAGTTTCCGCGCATAGATCAACATTGTTATAGCTTTAACAACACTTTAGTGTCTTATACATTCAGTATTTATAACAATACTAAGAACGTCTTAAACGTTCACGAGAACATTCTTTTCATAGTTCATTTGTGTATTCGCTTGTTTTTTTTAGATAATTGTATATATATTAAACATATTTTAAAAGTTGCATTAAACTTATGTAAATGCATTCACCGTCATTGATTCTTTCTTGAGTTAGCCCCAATCACTAAGGTCATCCTGTGACAGATGTCATAGCTCTCAAAATGAACTGTGATGTCATAGTTCGAAAGGCGAGTCTTCGACGCATATTCTGGTTATGATTGGTTGATATACAAAATGTATGTTGCAATTGCATCATACAAACGTGTACATGAAGGTTGTGTATTGTATTTATTAAAAAAAAGAAAAGTGCAAATACATGTGTTCTCTTTTTTCTCTCTTTTTCTCGATGAAAATGAATCTAATGTTTACTCCAGAATAATAGTGAAATTAAATGTTAAGTAAATGCAGTACAACATGTACAAGTGCAAAACATAATTTATAGACAAAATCGATGTTCTAAAATAAAACAGACGTACGTGCAACTTTTAGAGGCAAGCACAATGCGACTACTACTGCAACAATATGAGTTTCATGACGTGATGCTTGTCGTCATTGAGTTTCATAAATTATGTTGATTATTCTGTCACTTCGATATTTATTTCATTGTGGTAAACCCGATATCCGTGTTCATTGGTTAACTCCAGTAAGCAATGTGTTCTGTCACGTAAATTAAATAAAGTTGTCTGATACGCATTACATGTCTCACAGATGATAGCAACGTGATCATCGAACCATTGCATACTTGGTGCATTGACCACAATATGTAGGCAGTTTATAGAAACTAACCCGCCAAATAACGGCAAAATTACACTACATAACAGTTTATCAAAGCTCTGTTCATATGTTTGGTCATATAATAAAGTATCTATGCCGATTAAAAGGTGATGTTTATTCACGGATTATTAAAATACCCATGCTTGAATATGCGTAAAATAAATTAAGAGTTGTTAACTCTTACTTCGACGCTGTAGTTTTGAGGTTTGGCCTGGCAGGTTAAAGTCGTTTATATTGTATCTATAGAGTTTTGATTCTCAAAATACGTAAGTTGTATATATGTATATAGATATATCTCGTCTTCAGTAGGTTTAGAAACGGTGTACATATGTTGTAAAATGTGGCTGTTGTTGGCGGAATAGGAACTTAAATATGTTAACATATATTCAAATGTTCAGCAAAAATAAAATCAATGTCAAATATTTCTTTAAAAATCCTACGACGGCAAGTATCAAGATGAGTGACATTTATTACAAAACTTAGCTTTAAAGTTACATGATGTTTTGTTTTCCAGTTTCACGATTTTTTCAGTCAACAGTGCGGTGACCCATATATTATTTCCGTAATTCGGCATGTTGTGGGTCAGGGAGGTCCATCTCACCGCACGCCTTACAAAAACTAAATTTATAACTCGTTACATACATATTATAATATTTGTCTTCGATAGACGAAAATCGTTATAAAGTTGTTTAATATATTACACTATAGACGTTCTTATAAAACCTCATTTGAGTGAAGTACTTTTTTTTTACAGGGAAAAGATAAAGTGTTAGTTTTTAATATTCTCTCGACATGGCCACATTCTGGACCTAGCTTAATTGTTAATGTCTACAATATCCGATAGTTACATGTCAGATCCTATGTCAGAACTAACCAGAAACACAAATTGTAGGGGTGAACTCCTGTTTCACGAAATGATCATTTGACCTTGCGATTCTCCAACCTCTAAAAACGCTTTCCGTTCTTCACTGGCGTATACAAAAATGTTTTGTGGTAAATTTGAAAAATGACCACATAGTGACAAAAGACAACTAGGATTTACATTTCAAAATTGGGTAATTGCTCTTTTAAACGGTTTAACCACCAACGTATGTTTATGACTAAGCAAAAACTACATTAATTTCATTATACAATTTGAAAAATGTCAGGTGTTCCACGGTGTTATCATATTGCCTTCAATGAGAAATTTCGTGTTATTTTATGATAGAAAAAACAAATAATGTACAAGTGCTAGAGAGCTCCGTGTGTCATTTATAAAGGCATTAAACTTTTTTGTTTGTTTTCACCGCAAATATTTACAATACTGACATGTTCATGGAAACCAGGTTCATCATACGTACTGCAAATGCAAGTCGCAAAATAGTACGAAAGGAATGTGTTTTTTAAAAGATGCGATTGGCAAATCGTTCCTGAATTAAATATTACCGATAGTAAAAGGTTACTTGAATTAAGTTTGACGAATAGAAAAAGGTTACTTATTTACTGCAAGTATATGACGTGCGTTTGTCAACGAACAGCACTATATGGACTTGTACCACTGTTATTTTCACGTAGACCGTAATGTTAGCTATGGAAGTGTACCACTGTTATTTTCACGTAGACCGTAATGTTAGCTATGGACTTGTACCACTGTTATTTTCACGTAGACCGTAATGTTAGCTATGGACTTGTACCACTGTTATTTTCACGTAGACCGTAATGTTAGCTATGGACGTGTACCACTGTTATTTTCACGTAGACCGTAATGTTAGCTATGGACTTGTACCACTGTTATTTTCACGTAGACCGTAATGTTAGCTATGGAAGTGTACCACTGTTATTTTCACGTAGACCGTAATGTTAGCTATGGACTTGTACCACTATTATTTTCACGTAGACCGTAATGTTAGCTATGGACTTGTACCACTATTATTTTCACGTAGACCGTAATGTTAGCTATGGACTTGTACCACTGTTATTTTCACGTAGACCGTAATGTTAGCTATGGAAGTGTACCACTGTTATTTTCACACAGACCGTAATGTTAGCTATGGACTTGTACCACTATTATTTTCACGTAGACCGTAATATTAGCTATGGACTTGTACCACTGCTATTTTAACGTAGACCGTAATGTTAGCTATGGACTTGTACCACTGCTATTTTCACGTAGACCGTAATGTTAGCTATGGACTTGTACCACTGTTATTTTCACGTAGACCGTAATGTTAGCTATGGACTTGTACCACTGTTATTTTCACGTAGACCGTAATGTTAGCTATGGACTTGTACCACTGCTATTTTCACGTAGACCGTAATGTTAGCTATGGACTTGTACCACTGTTATTTTCACGTAGACCGTAATGTTAGCTATGGACTTGTACCACTATTATTTTCACGTAGACCGTAATGTTAGCTAAGGACTTGTACCACTATTATTTTCACGTAGACCGTAATGTTAGCTATGGAAGTGTACCACTGTTATTTTCACATAGACCGTATTTCTAGCTATGGACTTGTACTACGATTATTTTCACATAGGCCTTATTGTTAGCTATGGACTTGTACCACGATTATTTTCACATATACCGTAATGTTAGCTTTGGACTTGTACCACGATTATGTTCACATAGACCGTAATGTTAGCTCCACACCGGGTAACGCTTACTTTCATTCTCGATGACAATTTGTTATCCATTAAAATGCACATACCTCCTCGCAAAACACACACAAACAGAAAAATAACAATGACAACAACTGCTCTATATACCGGTATTTGACTCAAAAGCAAATCACTTTTCTGGAGAAAAAAAGCCTAACCGCATATTGTTATGTAAAAGTAGAGCCAGTCTGTATTCTGATTACCAATTCTTTGCTTTTTGCAACCATATCTTTGGGAATCTATTCTCAATACAATTATAAAAAACATACATATCTATTTTATTCGCCTAATCAGTTACACAGTCCCGTATAACACCACTGATGGTTATCATACGACACAATCGCAACATCTCGTAAACTTCTTCGAAGCATTACTGGAATGTATATCGAAGGTCACCATATTGGTTACGTCATACTAAAATGACGCGCGTCAGATTCCCGCCAAGACGAATTTGCATTCAAAATCACAGTTATCTTCAAATTTAGCCGATTGCTCCATTTACAGTTTATTAACAGGAAAGCAGTGATAAAATCTTAATCTGTATTGTAAATACCAAGCATGCAACGCAAATCATACATCAACTAGTGTGGTTTTCCAGCTATATCGTTTACATAGCAACAGCTAAGCAGCAGTGCACTATTTTCTGTGCTGCTGCATTCCGGCTAACAAAACGTCAAGATTGTGAACATACCGAAGCGTCGATATACAAACGAGGGCGTGATGCCGGAGAATGACTAGATTTTCCGAGTTTTCACGATTGCATACGACAATGTTATATAGGTAAAATTATAAATGATCTTTGTGAGGGTCTTTTGGAGTTAAGTGATTAAATAGAATCTCACATTCGCACCTATTTAATATTTAATTTATTAAACTCGTTGCATGAAATTGATAAAAGCCTTGCATCATAAAATGTTATCCAACTCGTTAAATAAATTCAATATTAAACAGGTACTCATGTAAGATCCCGTATATACTATTTCATTTCAAGTTTAAATATGTAAGAATGAAAGTACACATGCACATGAACTTAAGACTCGTGATACTGGTGATATCATTCACCTAATGAGATGTGTGTGTATTTTGGTGATATTTGGTTAGACATAAATATATACAATTCATGAATTATTAGGAGTTTATTCAAATGACTGCTACGTATTATGATGATTAAGATGTTTCTAGTTTATGTTTTCTGTCGAATGGAAAATTTAATTTTAAAAAGAGAGATAATACAGGTTATAAAGAAGACACAGTCTTGAAAAGAGTTAGTTGCCTTTTAGAATGTGGCAATTTATTTATTAAGAAATATATAATTTATATTGCTCTTGAATAGGATTTTAAAAGATAGAGAGAGAAAAAATACAGTCCGCTATAAAAGACGTTTTCAAATTAATTTCTGTAAGTGTGGTTATACCAATGTTAATAATTAAACTTATTATCATTTTTCCTGCGCTATTAATACAGTTATTAATTGGTGGTCTTCCGTCACTTATACAAGAATGAACACAGCAAAAAATCAATTGAGCAAAAATGATTTTTAAAAATATTTCAAGAGATATCTTCAAATACTTTTGTGTTTTATTTAATTCTAACATATTAATTTTTTTTTATAAAATAAGATTTTGAGTGATTGTAATGCAGTGTCTTTCCTTTTAATGCTTTAATAAAGATATGTGCTATTTTCTTTGAGATACCTTGGCGTGATGTAGTGTTAGAGCATACCAACCACTCTATAGAAATGGTACTAATAGCTCCCTTGCTTAACGCTCAGGCCAAACAAGAAATAGGTATGTTTCTGGTATTTTCCTCAAACAATTAGGTAGGAAAAAACATTTGTTGTTGTTTGTGCCTTAAAAGGTTTAGGGTCGGGGCCTTAAAAATAGGGTCGGTCGAAAGACCAGAAGCAAACGGTGTTTTTTTGTTAGTATAATGTGACTGGGGTCGGTATCATGGCATTTGTCTTTGGTGTGGTATTCCAGTGTGGCAGCACTATAAGGCTAAGCATAAATACAAGTAGACACCGTCTTGATATGACTAACCTATTTTAAAAGCGATAATAAACCCCTAGCATCATTTTTTTCAAACACTTACATCAACTAGACGAGACCGTTTGTGCATTTCTACATAACCATAATAAATGAAACACTAACCCTAAACGGCATTACAAACAAACATCAGATGTATTCGTCTTAAGCTCAGGATATAGAAATGAACCTAGGCCCTGAAAACGAAACCCACAGTCTATCTATATTCCATTTAAATACGAGAAACATAAGACATAAACTTGAATACATTAAGGACAATTTACTTACAGAAACGCACCTATGCGACAACGTCACCAATGATACTTTAATTATCGGGGGTTATATATAGTATTATTATATAACCTATAAATAGACGCGTTTTCATTGGCTAAAAAGTAATTTTTTAGAAAAAATATCTAGCGATATTGACCTGTTTTTTTGATATTGACCTGTTTTTTTGATATTGACCTGTTTTATATAATTGTTTTTTTGATATTGACCTGTTTTATATAATTGTAAATTGAGGGTTATATAATAAAACAGTTATGGACTTTTCAGCTGTTATACATGATGTTGATATGTACCAAAAAATCATTATTGACCTCGGCTATCGCCTCGGTCAATAATGATTTTTTTGGTGCATATCACATCATGTATAACAGCTGAAAAGTCCATAATTGTATAATATTTATCGTAAAGATATGTCTGCACATTCTGGAGGGTTGCTAGTTTATACCTTTACTAACGTGATATCATGGCGCGTACTAGAACTTGAATATGCACTGCCCACTTCACTCTGGATAGAAGTAAAAGATAAAAAAAATAAACGATTTTTAATATCCACCATTTATCGTCATCCAAATTCACACTTAATTAATGACATTTTTATTAATTAACTACTTAATATCTTTCTGTATTCCTATGTTTCAAATATCATTTACAGGCAAGAAAAAACAAGAGATATATGTACAATATAATATTTAATAACAAGTATCTGATTCAAATAATTTTTCCTCTGTTACCGCTCGATGGCGTGTAGGAAAATCACACACGAACGTGATAATGGCTATATTTCAGCGAAGTCGATGTAACCGAATTATCTTAATTATTTTGATAGTCTACATTACATAGGCGAAATTAGCTGCGACGTTGTGTTTTTTTTCTTCAAAATGGCGTCCTTAAAAGAAACAAAGCCTTGGTCATATAGTCCGTGTTGGCTTATCCAATCAGATTGCTTGAATTTAATATTGGCCGAGTTTTCTCATGTTGGCCGAGTTTCTCTCCATATTGGCCTTGTTTTTACCATATGATGCGTAAAGTTTCCTGCAAACCACGGCAGATATTAATAGCTAATTAATAATTGGTGATATAAACCAAATACAGAAAACCATTATTTAAAGGATGTAATGCAGATAAATAACATGAAAAATATAATAACAGAACCTACTCGGGTAGCAGATCATTCTACTACAGTGTTAGATCCCATTGTCATATCAGATTCATCGAAACCCTTCGATTCAGGTATTTTAAATATACCACGTGATATAAGTGATCATTGTGGTACATACTTAAGTATCCAATACATTATAATATCCGACCGACTTATACTGGACTTGTATGGAAATATAAAAAAGCCGATTACGTAAAACTTAACGATCTCATTCACCAGGCTGATTGGTCCATTTTATACAGAGGTTCACCTACCGTAGCATGTGAACAATTTACAAAAATGTTTTTAGCAATGGTTAAATTATGTAACACTCTTAAAATGTTACAATTCGACCAATTGATAAACCTTGGTATGATTCTGAAATCAGACGTGTCTCGAGACAGCGTGACCGCCAGAAAAAAAATGCTACTCGCACTCAGTGTTCCATTGACCTGACCGCCTATAAACGTCCAAGTAATAATGTCAACAATCTTAAAACACATGCAAAAGAACGCGTTTTCAGCAGTATTAAAGACATAATTACTGAATCAAGAATCACTGACAGGTGACAATATTGAAAACTCTTGAAATATTTTATGAAGTCGAATATAAACGCTGAAACCATTCCTCCTTTAAAAACGACATTACCAAATGGCGATACGTCATTCTCAATAACTGACCAAGATAAACCAAATAGCTTAAATGATTTTTTTGTTTCGATAGCTTCAGTTGATGATTCAAATGTTGAACTACCTAATTTTATACCGAAAACTGGTAAAAGACTAGAAAACATGTTCATTGAAGAAAGCGAGATAGTAGATGTTATTAACATTTTGGAGATACCCAAAGCATGTGGGGAGGATGAAATTAGTCATAAAATGCTGAAGGAAACTGTATATACAATTTCAAAACCGTTACATATACTTTTTAACAGATCATTAAATGAATGTGTTTTCCCTGACTTAGGGAAATGTGACATGGTAATGGTATTTTTAAAAATGGGGATCCTAGTATTCCTATAAATTATAGACCAAGTTCGTTGTTGAACTGTGTAGACAAAGCCACGGAAAGAATAGCTTTTAAACATGTGCATAATTTTTCTACACATGCTTGATCTTATATTCAAGAATCAATCAGGTATTTCGCCGAGTCATTCTGCAACCTACCAACTTGTCGATACGTATCATCATATATGTCAGGCATTCGATGCTAAACAATTTACGTGCATTATCTTTAATGATATATCTAGAGCTTTTGACCGTGTTTAGCATAAAGGTATTGGTTTAAATTACAGTAACACGATGGTAAGCTTTTATCATGGATATCAGATTATCTTTCAAGCCGATCGCAAACAGTGTGTTTAGGAACTTCATCATCGACGTTAAAAACTGTAACTGCCGGGGTTCCACAAGTGGTAGGACAAGTGAGCTCCTACAACCTTCGATATAGTGATAATTATGCCACTACTGATCGTAGAACTGAAATATTCAATAACTCGTTTGTACCTTCATCTCCTAATCTCTGGAACAACTTACCAGTAGATATACGCAATTCAGAATATATCTCGATGTTCAAGAGGAAACGTTTAAGTTCTGTTTTTCCCAGCTCAAAAGTTCCAACACACTACTTAACTGGCCAACGATTATTTGCTGTTTTACATGCCGGAATACAAAATTATTGCAGTAACCTTAATAATGATCTTTATTTAAACCATTTACGAGAATTCTTGAATTGCGATTGTGATTCTGCAGTTATAGACGCTGAACACTTTTTTTTTGTCAAATGTAACTTATTTCGTACACAACGGCTTCGTTTGTTTCAATCAACTCGTACATTTCACCCATTAAATTTAAAAACGATACGTTTTGGCGGCGAACACTTGTCGGGATAATCAAATTCTTTTCGAAGCACTACAAATGTACATAAGAGAAACACAGAGGTTTTCCTAGATTTAGATTTACTTTTGCAACTCATGCTGATTGACACTCTTCTTACGAACTTGACACAATCTCTAAACTTCTTCTTTGTCTTCTTTTTTCTTTTCAGTAGTTCCTAGATTTTTTCTTTCTCACTACCTTTTCTCTAATCATGATATTATGTGCAAGTTATCTATATGTACCTATGCAATTGTCTAACTTTGTGGTTATACTATTTTGTCGAGAAATGCATTAACTAATGTTGTTAGAACTTGTAGCCCAATCCGTTTGCGATTATGTATTGGCAATACAATAAGTTTAAATCATTCGTCTTAAGAAGTTGTTTATCTTTTCCTCAAATACGATTTTTAAATAAATAGTCTTGTATTTAATGCAATAAGTACGCTGCATATTGGTTTTAGGAAGTTTGTCACATAACAGGGCTTCACGAACCAAATAAAACCATGACTTATTTTTCGTAATACGCTAGTGTATTATCTCGTAATACACTAGAGTGTTACAGATGCAAATGAGTACAAACTCACTGTGGTTGTGTACAGTAATAACATTAATTCCAATTGTTTGCATGGTCATACGATACGTTCAGACATCTTAAATATGTATCCTTAGTTGAAATCTTAGTTTATGAAATGCATTACGTTAAATTTAGTTCATGGTGTCGCATTATTTGTAAGCGAGCGCGTAGCATCCGTGTAACGTAGCTGACGTCATGAAAATGAGAAAAATGGTCCTATAGAAGTCACAGCATCCAAACGCCATGGCAACGTAGATCCGCACTATACCATAAACAAATAACAAATTAACTATACAATGAAAAGGACTGTATATAACACAAACAGTGGTAAAGACAAGGTTACCTACTTGGAATGGTCAGTAGACAATATGGCTCACTGGTTAGCTTAAATCGATTTTAAGTGTACACAGTCTCGCTATTATGATGTTTTCAGCGCTGAAATTGACAATGTAAATAACAGTATATCCCATATCCAGAGAAATTAGTGAACGATACACGTATATGTTATTGTAAATATATATACAAAAAAAATAGAAATTTCTCAACATGTATCCGGAAGTGTACTAAACAACCATAGCAGTTGCAGCTAAAGAGAAAACCAATCTAGTGTGCGGCCGGAAACCGGATTGCTAAAAGTTCATAAACCAACCTCCCCTTTTAGGATTTATGAAGGTGCAATCATGGAGTCCCATGAGATTGTCCGGTCAGCGAACAAGAGAAAATGAAGCGTAGTGAACGACTGTGAAGGGGCCAATCATCAAGCATGAAGTGTGCTGCAATACTAAAGGGGCATATCCTTTTCTGTCGAGTTTCCTGATTAATATGGTAAAGTGGTCAGGAAATCAAAAAGACCCCTTTAATTTCCGAAGTTTATAGAACACATCTCCATAGAATAACGGTTGTTATATTCCTAGTTGCAGAACAGTTTTAGGTTGATGTTGTACTTCTCCAGCAGTTTTTGTTGCGGCGATAGAACTTTGAGAACGATATTCGAAATTTATGATATCGAAAACCTTGTTGAAGAAGTTTACTTGTAATAACTTGATTACGATAATTGAACTCCTTAACATCGTTACATGCCCTTGCAAAATGAATTAGATGGGAGATAACAACCCCGTATGACGTAGCACAAGGTACGTCCCCATCTAAATGTGGATAGTTAACGATGTCAAAGTTTCAAAGTTAAAGTCATCTCTCTTGTCCATGTTATCATAGATTTTAGTATGTATGTAAAGATGAAGATCAAGGGATGGTGCTAAGTTATCCCAACTGTTGGTTTATTCAACGTGAGCTCTGGTGAATAAATATTAGGGACGATATGAGTACAGAACGGATTTTCAATATTTAGCATATCATCCAGATACGAGATATATTATTACGGTTTTACCGTATGTAATAAAAATGTCGAATAAAAGAGAAGATATCGCTGTACAAACATCAGCGCAATCCCGCATACTATATTCATTATTAGGGGTGTTTGCAAAAAATAACTCACATTATTACAAGCAAGCATGTCCCTTCCCTAGCAAATGTTTTCTTTACAAGCCGAATCAATTTATCTTTGATCAGGTTATGTAGCAGAGTAATGTATAGTGTCGAAAGATCGTAGGCGCTTATAGTAGAGGCATGGAAATGCTTACAACGTAATTTATCAAGAACTTCTCCGGAGTTGTTGATCGACCAAACAGATTGATTACACACCTTTTCAAACACCTTTTCGTAATATTTTACAACATGTCGCGGAAAGGCAGGAGGGCAACCTTTTTGACAAATTAGTAGCGGTGCATGAATTTTCGATAAAACGTGCTTAGTCTCTTTCATTGTATTTTCAAGTCCTTGTTTGCAGTACAGTGCGGACCTACGATGCCATTGCGTTCGGACGCTGTGGTTTCTATAGGACTCTATATCTCATTTTTGTGTGGATGTTTGTGACGTTTTGGAATCCAGTACATAGTGGAGAGCTTATTCTGCTTATTATTTACAGAAACCATCATAGTCTCCATACAGAAACCATCATAGTCTCCATACAGAAACCATCATAGTCTCCATAAAGGACACATGCTGTGAAAACATTCTTCTCCAGCAATGGTATTGGTTAGATCAGCAGAAGTGCTCACTAGCTCTGCATTCAACGTATTGATATAGTGCAGTAGTCCGATATCAATGATATTGTTTGAGGCTTTGTCTGCAGGAACTAGAACAAATTTAATATGACGATTCTGGACTCCCTTCTTCAAATGACGTAAATGGCGAGAAAGCTGCCGGGAAATTAGAGGGGAATTCGACTCAAAAATTACATCCTGGCAGTAAGAGCTATTATATCTGCGCTTTCACGTTTCAAATTCATTCAAGGTCTTTATCAAGACACCGCGTGTGCAAACTTGCAAACGTGGCTCCATCGTAAATGGAGTATCTACTATAGAATGTGCAGCATATCAGCAGTTCTGCGGGTAAAAAGGTTCTAGATCCATTCTACATATTTTATCTTGATGTAAATGGTGGATGAGCCTGACAGGTTCATTCCTGGTAGGCGCCCTATAACCTTTCATGTGTTGGTTCGCCTTAAAATCCAATCCAGTTCAATCCACTCTCACAAATTGACGTCTTAAATTAACAATAGTAAAGTGAAACTATCACGTCGAAGGATTATTATGTAATAAATAGCATCTTACATTCGTGACTGTGCAATATTGACTTTAATAGACTCGTTGGATAATATGATACTCGGCATCCTACCATTTTATCCAACTCGGGCAGTTTAACCGACAAATCAAGTAGTCATATACATAATGTTTATTCACATTTCAATTTATTTATTTTTTTATTAATACTTCCTATATTATATTAGTTGCGGTCCATGTTTTCTAACTGATTGTTCTGATTGTGACTAATCAAGCATAGTTCACAGCATCAACCAGTCCGACCCTGTCTTCCTTTTAGGCAAGTGTTCCATTCACACCATCGCCTTGTGCAAGAAGCTGTCCAAGGCTGTAAACGACAAACAAGAGATTAACGACGAAAACTGTACCGAATACATTAATATGCTATAACAGGAGTGACAAACGATACATGCAACAATTCAAACAACTAATTTAGCTATGTTTATGCCAGGGTCTGCCATATATTTATCCTTAAAACAGTTATACCTGAACTGGATACCCATGATTGATTATTGTTCTTGCATATCATTTATATTCTGCACGTTGACGTCGCCAACTACTAGCATGTTTGCATGTTTGTCCTTCGTATATGTTATCGACATTTGAGTTTAAAGTAGCTATCTCGCGAATAACAGCCAAATTTTACATCATATGTATACGTTTCTCAAACCTACTGACAACGAGTTGTATATATATAACTTACATATGTTGAGAATCCGTGCACTATAGAAACGATGTAAACGGTTATAACCAGCCAGGCCAAACACCGAAACAGAAACGTCGAATTAAGTCACCACCTCATAATTCATTTTACGTATATTCATTCAATGGTATTTTAAGAACACGTGAATAAACCTTTACTTTTATCGGCACATATTTCATTAGTATATAAATATGAATTCCTGGATAGAGTTTTGATACCCGGTCGTGTTGTGTAATTTTGCCGCTATTTGTCGGGTTAGTTTCTTTAATATGCATTTGGTTTCTTGCTTTTTCTTACTGCGACTAATCTTGAATTGTAACTTACCCGTCGTCCTCTCGTTACCCGTCGTCCTCTCGTTACCCGTCGTCCTCTCGAACAGCGACATTCATTACACCCGTCATAATAGCTTGCTCCCGGTCTCACACGCCGTCCATAACAGTTCACACATGCTATAACAAAATTTGGTACAATGGTTAAATACTAAATGCTGAGACTGTGTTTGATAAAACATTAAATTTAAATCTTATGGTATAATATATGTTATATCATCATATATTATCCAGTATAGTATACACTACACTGAGTTGCACAAGAAATTGGACACTGCGTTTTGTTTAGATTTAATTGTAGTTTTTTAGAATTAAATTGACAAATTCCAAAATGAATATGCCATGTTTGCTACCAAAGAAAAAAAGATATAAAAATCGGAAATGGAAAGTAGCAGTCAACCACAAAACACAAAAACAAACACGCAAACAGACAACCGAGAAGGCAAAAGTAATAACAAATACAAACGACATCACAAACACAAAAGGATTGACAATAGGGCTTCCGCGTTGGTTGGAACGTTCAGTGGCCAAAAAGGCCACCACTGTGGGTTTAAACCAGGTTCTAGGGTGCACCAAACCTCACACTTACCCTATTGTCATCCCAATTAAACAGGACAGTGTAAATAAAGAAATCCCCGCCACTAAACTTTTTCTAACGAACAAGGCAGCGTTAAGTAAAACACCTAGATGCTCGTGTATATATAAATACAAACACAATACTAGAAAGCCACAATTAAGGTACTCGAACACTTGGCAGAAGCCAGAGCAACAAGAGAATAAACCAGTGAGGGCACGACAAGACAAGGCCGCGGACAAACATCAAACGCCACCGTCCTAATGGGCTTTAGGTAGGCGTCATCATAGGGTCCACAGCCTGTCCGGTCATCGTACAAGTGAAGAGGAAAGCGCAGTGGCGAACTGTAAAGGATCCACCAACAAGCATCCAGTACTTTGCAAAATGATAGGGTCATAACCTCTTTTGATAAACATTTTAACAATTTAACAAAGATAGTACGAAAGTGATCATGACCGAGAATATTACGAAGTTTGTAAATCACATCCCCATAGAAGTCAGGTTGTGATAGTCCTTGTTACAGAAGAGACCTTAAATTGCTTTATATTTGGAAAGAAGATCAGGGTTACGATAATACATTTTTTGCAAAGGTTTTACGAAGTTTATGGTAATGGTAACCCTGATTGAGTAGTTTTTTAGTTATAAAAAGATTACGAATATTAAAGTCCTCAACTCGAGTACAAGCTCTTGAAAAACGAATAATTTGAGACACATATAACCCATAGGAAGTTGCTCGGGGAACATCCCCATCTAAGTTGGGATGATAATTAACAATGTCAATGTCATCATTAAAATCATCTCTCTTGTCATAGATTGTGTTAATAATTTCACCATTTTCAACAGAGAGATAAAAATCAAGAAAAGAAGCGTTATTATCTGAAATATTGGCCTTGTTAAGCTGAAGTTCTTTAGGATAAGTATATATTAACCATAATTGGAAAGAAAGGGTTGTCAATGTTCAATATGTCATCCAGATACAGAGAGGTGTCATTAAAGGCTTCAATAACATTTGCCTGGGTATCTGGTGAAAAAGGATAAAAATATCGGACAGGGAAAGCAGCATTCAAGGAGGACAGTCAACCACAAAACACAAAAACAAACACGCAAACAGACAAACGAAAAGACAAAAGTAATAAAAAATGCAAACGACATCACAAACACAAAAGGGTTGACAATAGGGCTACCGCCTTGGAACGGTCAGTGGCAAAGTATGCCACTGGGGGTTTAAACCGGTTCTAGGGTGCACCAAACCTCACACTTACCCTACTCTCATCCCGTTAAAACAGGACAGTGTAAATAAAGAAATCCCCGCCATGATCTAAACTCTAACCAACAAGGCAGCATCAATAGGCAATATAAGTAAAACACAAATATGCTCGTGTAAATATAATACAAAAAAACAATAGCCTAGAAAGCCACAATGAAGGTACTCAATGACTTGGCAGAAGCCAGAGCAGTAAGAGAATACACCATTAAGGGCACGACAAGAAAGAACATGGACAAACATCAAACGCCACCGTCCCAATGGGCTTTAGGTAGGCGTCATCATAGGGTCCACAGCCTGTCCGGTCATCGTACAATTAAAGAGGAAAGCATAGTGGCGAACTGTAAAAGGGTCCACCACCAAGCATGCAGTACGTTGCAAAATGATAGGGTCATAACCTCTTTTGTTAAACTTTTTAACAAGTTTAACAAAGATAGTATGAAAGTGATCATGACCAAAAATCTTACAAAGTTTATAAATCACATCACCATAGAAGTCAGGTTGTGATAGTCCTTGTCGCAGAAGAGTCATTAAATTACATTTATATTTGGAAAGAAGATCAGGGTTACGATAATAAAATTTTGCAAAGGTTTAACGAAGTTTAAGGTAACGGTACCCCTGATTGAGCAACTTTTTAGTTATACAAAGATTACGAATATTAAAGTCCTCAACTCGAGTACAAGCTCTAAAAAAACGAATAAGTTGAGACAGATAAACCCCATAAGAAGTTGCTCGGGGAACATCCCCATCCAAGTGGGGATAATTAACAATGTCAAAATTAAAATCATCTCTTTTGTCATAGATTTTGCTAATTATCAACATGAAATCTCTTTCATAGCAATATAAAAACAAATATGCGACAGGTGGTGCACAGTTCGTACCCATAGGGATACCAACAATGTGTCTATACACGGTAGTTCCGTACCTGACGAAAATATTATCTAATAGGAAAATGAGTGCTTCACAAACTTCATGGCAAGTCCACATAGTGTAATTATCTAAACTGCCGTTAGTAAAAAAATGCTTTAATATTATCATAGGTCAAAAATGTAGTATATTATTAAGTATATTATGTAGTATTTAGTATAAAGCGGGCCTTATACGGATTTTTATGTAATTTAGGAATTGAATGTAGTGCACCGAGTGATATGTGCGGAAACAACATCATCCTCAGTAGAATTTACTGGAGTATACGAATTGTCTTTGTCAGTCCATGTTTACAAAAGTCTTTGTAATGCCATTGCCAATATGATGTTGTCATTTGTTTTTCAATAGGTCGAATCATTAAGGGACTGTCGCTTGATAAAGAGGATAGGGTGTAAAGTAAAATAGATGAAAATCGATGGGTTCCATCGCCAATAGCAACACTTTGCTGTCAATGTGAACATCCTAGTCAACCACTATGTCGAATATGAAACACTCCCTTAACTGACGTAGAAGACGTTCAAGTTACAAGGAAACAACAAGAAATGTTATTAATAACGTCGGAAACAATATGACGTTGACTTCTGAACCCGGTGTCAAACACTGGATTTGAAAACATTGTTTTCGTCTACACATCCTAGGCAACCGCTGTGCTTAATACAAATAAAATCCATTCTAGGCAACCACTGTGCTTAATACGAATAAAATCCTTAGGCTGGTGTAATAGGCGTTTAGCCACGAGGAAACAATAACATGCATGCTGACCCCATATGACCATAAGCCCCCACACTACAGGGAGGATGATTCGTACATCAAATCACAAAATCCTTTTCATATTGTATGTGTATATCATTACTTATAACATGTAGATCATTACTATAACATTAGTTATAGCATGTAGATCATTACTTATAACATGTAGATAATTCCTTATAACATGTAGATCATTACTTATATCATGTAGGAAATTTCATTAATCGCTGGTGTCATGTTCCATTTCGCAAATTTGACCTTGAACCTTGTACTCTGGCACCAAGGGTCAGACCCTAGATTCGACCTCTGTGATCAGTATATCACTGATGTTAGTGGATTTTAGGTTATGAAGAAACAATAAAAATGAAAATGATGCTGTTACCATATGACCTTAAGTTCCCATCCCCTGGGAGAATATCGCATATAAATAAGTGTATGCGTAATCATTACTTATAGGATGTTAGAAATATAATTGTGTTTGTTTGTTTGTTTGTGGTGATTTACGCATTGATGACGGTCGAATTTTGTGGTGGAAACACCCACTTTTCCTGGGTAGAATCAGTACAGTACATTTCACGCCATCCGTAAGAATCAAGACTTCCTCACTTACAAGTCGAGCTCCCAGTGTGATTCGAACCCGCAGCAGAGAGAGGAGAAACATATTTAACATCACATGATTTGACCTTTAGACCTACATGTAAGTAAAACACTAAGATAATCATGTTTATATATCTACTAAAAGCAAATGCTCAAGGACATGGGGCAGAAGCAGGAGCAATTCAAGAATGAAGACTCACATTCAACATTACCACCCCTTTCAGGATGTAGGTAGATGTCGTCAGAGGTTCCACAATATATCGGGTCATCGCACAATCATAGAGGAGAGCATAGTGGCGTACTGTACATGAGTAAACCACTGAACATGAAGTTCGTTTCAAAATGATAAGGCCTTAACCTCACTTGAAACAAGTTTAATAACGAGTGTGTGAACTTAATTATGACCAAGGATCTTAAACATGTTTAAGTTACCTCACGCTAGAAGTCAGGTTATGATAGTGCTTGTAATAAAATAGATCTTAAATTCATTTTATATTTTAAAAGTAGATCAGGACTACGATAATAAACTATGGTTTTCGAAGTTTATCGTAACGGTAGTCCTGATGAAAAAGCTATTTACTTATACAAGGTTTATGGAAATAAGTATAAAAGTCTAACAGGAAAAGCGGCTATCACATAACACAGTAAACCCAAACACGCGCAAAAAGACAAACATGAATGGCAATGTTAATAAGGAATAAAGGCATTTGAGATGCAAAATTTGATAAAGGGATAGGAGAAATACGCACGGACGCATGGACGGACGGTTTAACCTTTTTATGGAGGCGGCGATAATTAGCTATGGAAAGTTGAAACTAGTCAACCTACTGTTAAACAAATACTAATTGCTATGAAAATATTTACAACATATATAATTAATTATCACGCATATGTTTTGTTTGATTTAATGAGCATGCATTTATATATTCATCCGTGTGTCCTCATTTGTCTCATTACAATATTTCTCATTATCTGCATGTTCCTGTATCTAGGCGTCTCAAGTTTTATCGTCGGTCTTACACACTGATTGATTCAGCTTCTAACCTGTAGAACTGCAGAGTTGCTTCAAATTCTATAGTAGACACTCCATTTACGTTTCCACGTTTGCATACGCGGTAACCTCAAATGAGCATGATAAAAAATGATAAAATGAAAATGAAGGGGGAGGGGTGTCCTCTGCCTCTAGCGGGATTTGCAGTGGTTGTATTCTACTCAGGTAACCACACGGGGAAAATGACGATGAAAACGCCCTTGTCATGAAACTACATGTATAACATAATGACTTAATTTGTAATGCATCAACATGACCTTTATTGAATTAACATGGATTAATGGACATAAATCAATGTTACAACACCGTGTATCAATATAAATTTTCATTTATATTTATCATTTCCTGCTGAGAATTTTAATTTTAAATACAAGCATAATTCCTGCACTAATAATTCATAATATATACTGATGATGAACTCAGTAAATTTCGATTATAACAATTAGGTCTATGTGCTTGTTTATAAACGGATGAATACATAGATGTTCCAAATGACAAAGAGACAGACAGACAGACCATCAGTTAGACACAATCGTAACTACCTCCAAATAATCCCTAGGAAACGGCTGACAAAGATAGATTTTCTAATGGACAAACGTATAGACAGTCACATATACATATCTACATTAAAATAACCCCTATTATACTGCTGAAAATGTTATGTTTTAATGGCAGATAGTACTAATTCATACCTCTGGGACGATAAGGCACCCCTGAAACGAAAAAGAAGATTTGAGAAGATCATTATATGCATGCACACATACAGACATGATATTGTAAAATAAAACAATTAAATATATAACGCACGTGTCATAATACCACTGTGACACTAGTTTAATGAGATATACATATATACGCCTTATATATCGCATATTGCGTATTAACGAAATGTTCAATGAGATATACATATATACGTGTTATTGCATACTGTGAAATATAGAGTATTATTTTTTCACTGTCGGAACTACATTTTTGTAAAACAATATTTTGATTGTATATTGGCTTGGAAATAACTGATACGTGCTGTTAGTAGTAAATAGCCAAAGTTATTTAGAGGCACCCACCGTTTCTGTAAGCTAGATCTGCAGTTGTAATATTAGTATAATTACGCTTGCGCAACATTGTTGACATCGTTTCCGCTGGGAATACAAACAATTTGGAGCGTATATTGGTTTATATAGAGTAAAACACTGATTTTAACAATGAAAATGAGACAAGTATTTTCGATGGTATTATTGTGTATACCGATATAACTATTGTGCATACCAATGAAATATATAAACGTCTATATACCGATGTTACACGTGTGTATACCGATGTGACACTAACATACACCTATGTTATACTTCTATACACTGATGTTACATTTCTATATACTGATGTTACAACTGTCAATACCGATGTTACACTTGTTTATATTGATTTTACACTTGTATGTAGTGATGTTACACTTGCATATACCAATGATACACTTGTATATACTAATGTTACACTTGTATATTTCAATGTTACACTTATGTACACTCATGTTACACTTGTATATACCAATGTTACACATGTATGTACCAATGTTACACTTGTGTACACTCATGTTACACTTGTATACACTGATATTACACTTGTGTATATAAATGTTACACTTGTATACAGTGATGTTACGCTTGTATATAACTATGTTTCACTTGTGTACACTCATGTTACACTTGTATACACTATGTTATACTTGTATCCACTTGAGTTAAACTTGTATATACTAAAGTTACACTTGTATATACCTATATTTCACTTGTGTATACTCATGTTACACTTGTACACACTTGTATACACTATGTTATACCCTGGTGTTACACTTGTATATACCAATAATACACTTGTATACACTGATTGTATATCATATATACTTATGTTACATGCGTATATACTGGTATTACACGTGTTTATATCGATATTAAACTTGCATATACACATGTTACACTTATATACACATGTTACACTTATATACACTTATGTTATACTTGTATATAGTGATGTTATACTTGTTGTATATAACAATGTTACATTTGTATACACTAGTGTTACACTTGTATACAGTTATGTTTCTGGTGTATACACGGATGTTACACTTGTCTCCACTGATGTTACACCTGTCTCCACTGATGTAACACGTGTATATACCGATGTAACACTTGTATACACTGATGTTAAACGTGAATACCCTGATGCCACACTTGTTTGTATCGATGTTACAAGTGTATATACTTCGATGTAACATTTGGCTTTAACGGTGTTACACTTGTATATACTGATGCAACTCCGTCTAAATGTAATGTTCTAAGTTTGTTCGCGTGTTCGACATGTTTGCTTGAATCCTTTTTGTCTTTTTTAATTACTGTTTAGAAAAATAGAAACTAATGAATTAATAAAATTACAACTTTCATATAATTTGTAAAGTATTGTTAAATACTTACATGCATCCACCATTGCTAAAAACACAACTAGTACAATGACCAACACACATGTCTTCATGGTTCCGATACAAGCGAGGCGTTCAGAGCAATATTTCTAAAAAATATGTGTGTATATTTGAAATTACTTTTTGCGCCGCAGATGTTGTTGAATATCAAAACAAATAGGCCAGGGACATTCTTATTAGCATATTTTGGTAACAAACATAAATCTAATGATGACATTGTGTATACATAGTATCATTATTCAAAACCTCCTCGTTGATAACGGGGAACCAGTCAAATCTGCCTAGTTGTTGAACGGAAGCCAACGCAATCTTAGTGACAGTTTATAATATTTTATATATTAAAACGTCACGCTTAAAAACTCTTAATGTATTCATGGAGTTATTTTACTTGACATATAAATATATCAGTCTGAAATTGTAGTTGACAGACAGACATATAGATAAATATAGGTAGTAATTCATAAGGGACTTTGAGGAGTTGAGAAGTACTTGTTTTTATATGCAATAAATTAATTTATGCATCATTTAACTGACAACAAAAGTTAAAAACGATATTAAGGAACGCATATAAATTGTGTATTAAGTTTTCCGCATACAAATTTATCTCAGGAGTTACTTGAGAACTGAATACTGTATTAACAACAGTATGTTAACATTTCTAACTAAAATGACACCAAATTCAACTCTAATCACTTCGGTAATTTTGGACGGTTCTTAAATAATCATATACATGCGTATACATAAATAAAGAATAAAAAAAATACCATGCTGTATCCTATAAGTAGGCAGCTATAATAGGCAATATAAGTGTAACACGAGGATGATCATGTATATATGAATATAAAACAAAAGCCTAGAAAACCACACAGCAAGTTCTTGCTGACTGTGCAACCGCCAGAGCAACATGAGAATAAATCGTTAAGGTTATTGGAGGTTAACATCATACGTTAACGTACTCAACCCGATTTTGAATTTTAGATTTGTTCTAGTCAAAAAACAACAACTTAAAAATAAGTCGCGATCTAGTTTCCCATTTTAATCAGCGATATACACAAAAACGTAAACCCTTCTTCGAAAACTTTAATTTTAAATACAAGCATATTTTATTCCTGTTCTAATAATTCATAATATGTACTGATGATGAACACAGTAAATTTCGAAATTTACTGTGTTCATCATCAGTACATATTATGAATTATTAGAACAGGAATAAAATATGCTTGTATTTAAAATTAAAGTTCTCAGCAGGATGATGAATATGAATGAAAAATGTGTTTTATAATGCGCAATTACACATTGTGTTGTTGCCCTAGTTTCATCACAAGAGCGTTTTTATCATCATTTCCCCGTGTGACTGCCGGGGTAGAATACAACCACTGCACATCCCGCTAGAGGCAGAGGGGTAATACCCCATCCCCACTCTCACCCCCTTTCGTGTTCATCGTTCTTTATCATGCTCATATAAGGTCTTCATCATGACACCGCGTATGCAAACGTGGAAACGTGCCTCCATCGTAAATGGAGTGTCTAGTATAGAATTTGCAGCAACTCTATAGTTCTGAAGGTAAGATGGTTCTAGGCCCATTCTACATATTTTATCCTGATGTTGATGGATGTTAATGGAGGATGAGCCTCGCATATTTATTCCTGATAGGCGCAATATACCCTTGCATGTGTTGGTGCGCCGTAAAACCCAATTCAGTTCCATTCCATTCAATTATCATTTATGTCAGGAACAGCATGAACGGCCTTTCTGGTTGGCATTATATCACTGGAGGCTGTTCCGATTGTTCGTCGAATGGCTTTGAGGTGTTACTTACATGTCCCTGGTCCCTTGAGATCATCGAACACTTATCCCATGGGATCATCGAACCCGATATGTGTGACTGTATAGAAGACCACATGGTTTTTAATTAGAACTTTAGTTGGGGATAACCTCTATTTCCGTCAAGTATTTCACTTCTTTTCTTTCTGTTTCCTTGTTTCCTTGTTTCCTTGTTCAGTTCTTCTTTTTTTTCATTCTAATTACTTGCCATTTTTTTCTTCAAACCTACCCATACACATTTTCAATTTAAAATGTGTTGTTAGAAATGTTTACCCGATCCAAAATGCCATTATACACTACTCAAGTTTGTTAAGCAGCAAGATTTCAATTCGACATTTTACGGTGATTGGTTTTACCAACAGCATAACACTCAACATTTAAGTTTGTTTTACAATTAATTTATCTAAAATACAGACGAAAACATCGTGTGTGTTTTTGCATGTCACCCTACAAAATACAAGTTTGCATTGCTACAAGAAGAAACAACCGTGATATGACAGATATATTGTTAAAAGCGCCGTTAAACCCTAGACATAAATGCAAACCTTATTTGAATGAAAATAGTGTCATTAATACTGCAATCGGTTGTAAATGAAGGTGTGGATTGCTATTGTAGATGGCACTAGAATATGTTTAATTGGCATTTTGATGACTTTAAGTGTTGCACGCTGACATTTACACCCACGTGCCACTCACAAATGTCTTTTTTGACAACATACTCGTGCATTTTAAGGCGAATATGAAAATGGAATTATTGTCTGCATTGTTCAACTTCAGGATGTCAGGTATTTTATGACTTCGGTGCTGGCAATAAAAACAATTCACTTCGAAAGTGCTCTTTCTTTCGTTTAAGTTAATATGTGTGTATATTTAAGAAATAGAAAACTGTTTACGGTGAGTCATCGTTTATTGCATCACGTTTTGGAGTTCATTTCACGGCCCGAACAGAGTGAATATGGCTTGGGGTTTTTCACGTTTATTTTCCTCATCCACGATAAAAAAGTAAGCAGAAATCTTCTTTCTAATTTGGTTTTCGACCTTTACTGATCTATACCAAAGATTAATTGTTAGAGACCTAAATTTGCCGAGCGGACATATTCGGCACTTAAGTGTGATCCAATATTTTCGCGGACACACTGGCACGTTGCAGACATATTGGCACCCTGCATATATATCGCACGAAATTTGATATAGGGTTTACCTTTTACAAAATACAAAATACACATTGTTTAGGACTTTTCGTCTAACGTCTCACTGATTAATGTTACCAACTTAATTGCTACATTTAGACGGACACAAAGCAATCTTAAGTTGTATAAAGAACATTAAAATGAGCACCTCAGTTTATTAATCCTGTGTCACTTTGACTTTAAAACTGCTTGGATATAATTAATAACAATTTGAGATTTCTATTGTCTTCGTTATACTATCAAAACTTAAAATATATTATTGGTGCAGTATAATAATATTATATAGTTAGTAATATGTAATATATTGCCCATTAGAACAAGCTTTAACTACGTTGATTATGAATGAACGAATGGTGTTTTACGGCATGTCGACAAAAATAGGTCATATCGTGAGTAGAAACTGATGAGAATGAAAAGTGGGCGTTGGTAAACACGCTTAACCGGTTTGGTGAAATATATTACCCCATGAAATCATATTGTCACAGATAAACACCAAGGTAACGACATGCCCAATTAAGTCGTATTGTTACACTAGTCCATCTTTTGTGAAATCCTTCTATGGAGCACGACGTGATTGATATCTTTTTTTCACACTGGTTGTTTTTATAATTACAAACTGGGGGAGGGGTGGTGGTCGAAATATGATGAACCGTCATACAACATTGAATTTAAAGAACCATGTTCACCAGTGTGGTTCAATGTAACACAATTAATTATAGTATACATTCATTTTTCAATAACAAAAGTGGTTCAATAAAACAAAATTAATTATAGTCTACATTCATTTTCCAATAACAAAAGTGGTTCAATGTAACACAATTAATTATAGTCTACATTCAATGGTTCAATGTAACACAATTAATTATAGTCTACATTCATTTTCCAAAAACAAAAGTGGTTCAATGTAACACAATTAATTATAGTCTACATTCATTTTCCAATAACAAAAGTGGTTCAATGTAACACAATTAATTATAGTCTACATTTATTTTCCAATAACAAAAGTGGTTCAATGTAACACAATTAATTATAGTCTTCATTTATTTTCCAATAACAAAAGTGGTTCGATGTAACACAATTAATTATAGTCTACATTCATTTTCCAATAACAAAAGTGGTTCAATGTAACACAATTAATTATAGTCTACATTCGTTTTCCTATAACAAAAGTGGTTCAATGTAACACAATTAATTATAGTCTACATTCATTTTCCAATAACAAAAGTGGTTCAATGTAACACAATTAATTAAAGTCTACATTCATTTTCCAATAACAAAAGTGGTTCAATGTAACAAATTATAGTCTACATTCATTTTCCAATAACAAAAGTGGTTCAATGTAACACAATTAATTATAGACTACATTCATTTTCCAATAACAAAAGGATTCCCGGCGGTTAAATATTAAAAGGAGCATGTCGTTATGACGTGGTTAATAATATCTTTAGGACGTATATTCTTGAAAATGACTAGTCGACTTAAACATTAATCAAGATCATCTCGACGCTTATTGTAAATACAAACCTCTTGACCTTTTGCACATAAAAGTATTTGAAAACGGAAAGGCATGTCCGTAGTTTTATTGTTATTATAGTAGTTTTGACCATCCACATTAGTTCGTCGATATTAATTCCCTCCTTGTTTATTTATTATTCGTGCTTATGTTTGATAATTGCACTGGAAGGAGAAGTAATTAATGGGAACAATTTGATTTTGTGCAGTACTTTCAAAGTACTATTTTAACAAATATCCTGATATAGTTTTGACAATATATTAAACTAGTTTTTTCTTTAAACTGTATGTGCAGGAATGTACTCTTTAAGTACAAGTTGTTGTGCAGTGGGTATGTTGTGAAATGAATATTTAAAACACGGAGAGTTAATTCACTGAATTTAACGGAGCTTGTATTTTCCGCGTTTTATTGGCATTTAACATTATACATATTTTTATGTAAAATATACGGCACATTATGATATAGAAGCATATATAGATCTATAAGAAGGTTGCATCACTAAAATGTTGTCGGGCGCCGTGTATTAAACGATGGAAACAATGAGCTTGGGAACCAATTGTTTTGGCGGGAAAACTCCGTGTTGCCACTAAGTTCAGGAACCAGTTACTGCTTTCAGAATACAATCTGCAGTATAGACTTGCTAGGTAAAGATAGATAGTCTATACGAGTCCTATAGCTATCTGCGCGAAATACCGTAGACGAAACGGACGATATTGGATTTTCATATTTAATGACGTTAGTCTTACAGGTTATTTCTGAAAATCGTAGTAGTACTAAATATCGTCGATTATTTATTCAAAATATGTGTTACATTCCTACCGTCGAACTGATGCTTTGCATCTTCAATCTTTTCTTGTTAATTTATTGTCTTTCTGTCGTTCTGTATATATTGTTTAGAAGGTGTGTCTTGGACTTGTAAGTGAGGAAGTGTCGATTCTTACAGATGGCGGGAGGTATACAGTACTGGTTGTACCCAGGAGAGGTGGGTGGTTTGCCTCCACGACAAAAAAAATCGACCGTCATACATAACCTGACATGTGTTGAAAATGACGTAAAACATCATACAAACAAACAAAATGCGTTTTTATCAGCCAATCAGAAACAATACCAGAATCTCGTTAAAATGTCTGCCGCTTCAAACTAATTTTTAAAGAAAGGTTCTTGACGCTTGTCTTAAAAACAAGCAAGCGTCGCAAATGCTGCTTTTACATGAATATATACCGGTATTTGCCCGTAAGAACTGTAGTGAACAAACAACTGTATGGTTTTTTAATCTGAAATAAAATTGAACAATTCTGTCATAAAAGGATGTCAAATGAACTGGAGGCAATCTTAAAGAGAGATTGGTGTCAATGCAAATGATAGTTTGATTCAATAAGCCACATGTTACATTCATTTTAATTAATGTTTACGAAGATTTGGCATGAAATTTGAACGACCCAGCTGGTTGTTGTTGCTAACTCATAAATAGTAAATGAAATGGGGGTTTATACTGCTAACGGTCGAACATAATCATGGGGAAAATGACACCAACTGTATGAAAAATATGTATCATTTATGGCAATAATGCTTTATATGACCAGTAAAGGATTTTGCATTCCCAAGCAATATAATTAAAGTTAAAACAATATTTGCTTTTTCGTCTATTTATATTTTTGTTATTTTCATTTTATGAAATGCGGTAGATCTAGATCTACTGTTCCTCTTGTTTCAGCAAAGGGTTTTCAGCAATAACATGAGCAATTTTAACAATACGCACATAAATAATATATCATTGCAACTGTCATTTTTTAAGAAATCTCAAATAACTTAACGGTTAGCCCTAATATTTTGCTATATACAACCCATTAAAACCATTTTTGGATAAACATTCTAAATATTTGTGTTATGTTTGTTGCTACAGAATTTTGCATTGACACATGTTGTTTATTTCTCAACCAATCTTGAAAAGTAAGGTATTTTTATTTACCACAAAAAACGATATGACGGGCAGTAAGGCATAACCCGTCATATCGGCCCTCGACCAATATCGGCCCTCAGGCTAGAGCCTTCGGACAGATATTGAGGTCTCGGTCGCTAATTATTAAACGTTATCGGTGGATGACGTCTATCTCAGTAACCCTTTATTGACGCCATCACTCAACATCACAGTTAGTCATTTGTGTGTTCGGAGTTAGTTATTACTGATTAAGCAACTATGAATATTCTTTCAATCTGTCACCAATAGAAATATATCAAAATGTTTTATTAAGTTCGGATGAGTATCACGGCCATTCACCTATGAACCTAAGGACATAACACCGTTTGATTTTTGTCAGTAAAACATTAACTGTCATTACTAGCGATTATTTAAAATGCTGACATTTCCAAATAGTAATGTATGTCGTTAACTGGCGCGTCCAACTTTGCCGTGTTACAAAGATTGATTCCTTTACATCATTTGTATTTTGACAACTTTATTGCGTTTCGGTACTAATGTATTATACTTAAAATGTTTTAAGCATACCTCTGTGTGGCAAAGACAGTGAAGGATTTATCAAGATCGGGCTTCACATTTTTATCTGGTTTGGAATTTAAACGAAAACAAATACAAATATGTTATTTCGTCTGCTACTGTTGGTTGTGTGCATGCTGACTGCAGCTTCGGCGATACCTTGGCAAAATCTAGCTATGTACAGTAAGTATAAAATGGTCTCTCCTCTTCTATTAGTTTTTTATTATTTGTTTTCAAGCCCTCCTCCGATAAAAACGTTATTTAAATTATGTTTTTCCCGTAGAGAATTTGATTTTTTTGTTTTTTTATTTTTTATTTTACCTCCTACCAAACTTGAATTGAACATTTCATTCTCTTTTCTTTCCCAAGAAAGTGTTATGGCACTTCTCTGTCTTTAAGATGTGTAGTAATAAAAGACCTAAAGGTAGTATCAAATGGTCAGCAAACATATGACGCGCTTTTTTTAAAAAAGCATCAAAGCGTCACGTGACCGTGCAATAGTAGATCTGTGTCAGTGACGCGCTTGTTTAAATGAACAAAGGAAGCAGATACAATGTACTAGTGCACGCTAAATTTACTATTGCACGATCACGTGATGAACTATTGAACGGTTGGCATATTTCTAATGAG
Source organism: Cyrtodaria siliqua (assembly GCA_037043455.1). NCBI lineage: Eukaryota > Metazoa > Mollusca > Bivalvia > Adapedonta > Hiatellidae > Cyrtodaria > Cyrtodaria siliqua. The sequence continues at coordinate 29,797 of JAWPHD010011251.1, forward strand.
AATGGTCAAAACTGTTTAATCACACCTGACTGCTTTTAGACCAATGAAAACGCTTATATTTTATGATATAGAATAATACAAAATAGTCGGCTAACATGTACATAGGGTATCAAATGGTCGTCAGCTAACATATGTACATAGTGTATCAAATGGTCGGATAACGTATGAAATGGTCGGCTAACGTGTACACATAGAGTATACAATTCCTTTCGGTTAATAGTCATTTCCTTGGATGAATAGTTTTAACCATCGACCTCACCAAAAGTAGATATATTATAAATAATTTGTTTTCTTCGTTATTCTACCATAGCCTTGAATATATTATTGGCGAAATATAATCAGCAATTTGTAATATGCAAAAGCATTAATTTTATCGCGTGTCATTTTAAGGCTGAATTGTTACAATATTTTTTTCTCGTACATCAGCTTATGAATCAAAGTCGATGATTTCTCATCTTTCACACATAACTCTTTTCTCGTAGTCATATTGGGTTGTCTTGTTTTATATTTCTATACATAATCAAGGATTATCATAACGTGGTTCCGCCTTAATTCCATTAAGGGATTGGAAAGCATGTATTAGCAGGATTTTATAAAGGATATTTTGACAATAAAACACGTTTAAGAACATTATTTCTGACAAAATACGATAACCTGTTTAAAATTACATATTAATTGTGTTAATTTTACAATAGACAAACATTTAAAGCCGAAATTAAGGTTTTATTTCATACCCCCAGCCGACCACGTTTTCGCTTTTTGGAGAAGGGGTTGGATAGGGTATGAAAGTTAATACTCGGACCGCGTAATGCGACTCGCCTTAGGTGCCTTTCGTACATCACCAGCCGAAAGTCTATATGTTGAAGCAAACTAACCATCACTACCTCATAGACGGGACAAATTAGCCCTTCAGTATGCCATTAAATTACAATCTAACCTTTCAAACCCAACTTTCGTTTTTAATCCTAGTTATGAACCTCTTTTTGGATCGAAAACCGAAGGCTATTCGACCAGTTGGTCACGTCCCACTCAACTAGTCCGATCATTGAACGGTAGTACATACCACGCCCAACTCAACTATCGCGATCATTGTGCGGTGGTACATACCACGCCCAACTCCACTAGCCCGATCATTGTGCGATGGTATATACCACGCCCCACGCAACTATCCCGATCATTTTGCGGTGGTACATACCACGCCCAACTCATCTAGACCGATCATTGTACGGTAGTACATACCACGCCCCACTCAACTAGCCCGATCATTGTACGGTAGACCTCGCCCCATTCAACAATCCCGACTATTTTACATATATTAATTTTAGATAAGTGCACAACGCAGTTACACTTCTTCCTGAAAACAGAATCCCACACTCGCCCGCCTCAATTACAGATATCAATCCCGCGTTCTAGTATTAACCCGTGGCCCCAAATCTGGCATCAGTTTACGGTGCCGCAGACAACGCCCCTACTTAACTCGGCCGATCATTGAGCGGTGGTACATACCACGCCCCAACTTAACTCGCCTGATTATTGTGCGGTGGTACAGACCACGACGCCACTCAACTTATCCGATCATAGTGAGGTGGTACATATCACGCCCCACTCAACTAGTCCGATCATTGAACGGTAGTACATACCACGCCCAACTCAACTATCGCGATCATTGTGCGGTGGTACATACCACGCCCAACTCCACTAGCCCGATCATTGTGCGGTGGTACATACAACGCGCAGCTCAACTAGCCCGATCATTGTGCGGTAATACATACCACACCCAACTCAACCAGCCCGATCATTGTGCGATGGTATATACCACGCCCCACGCAACTATACCGATCATTTTGCGGTGGTACATACCACGCCCAACTCATCTAGACCGATCATTGTATGGTAGTACATACCACGCCCCACTCAACTAGCCCGATCATTGTACGGTAGACCTCGCCCCATTCAACAATCCCGACCATTGTGCGATGGTTCTGACCACGCTCCACTCAACTAAAGTTATGGTTACGCGTAACATCTGTCGAGTTTAACGTCAATCATAAGCTCCTGACCGACAAGGTCAAAACATGTATGTGTTATGCGTAAGCAAATAATGTTACGCGTAACCGTATGGTATCATTTTATTTGCGGGTTATGATTTGCTTAATCAAATGATGTTGAAGTTACGCGTTTCTTCATATTTGGCCTAATGGCAGCGTTTCAAAGAAGGTTACGCGTAGCCTAAACAATCTATGAAAACATGCTGTTATGGTCATGCGTGACGGCCTGCTTCTGGTTTCTTGGCTACGCTATGTTCTTCAGAACCAAGATATCTGTAAGTAAGGCAAGCCGACACTAGTAACAGTTTTGCTTTGACCCTGATGGCTAACCATAGGCATGAACATCGTCAAAATTGATATGTTATCAATGATGCAGTTAAGCAATCAAACTACACTGATACTTTGAATTCGCCTGTCAATGTGATGGCACGTGGGCGGAGTAATCACAGTGCATAAAGAAGGCGGATATAAAGGCGGGTTACTTAAACTTCTTTGACCTTAACTTTACTAGCACGGTGAGTCTAAGTAGACTAGAACGACGCAAATAAAGAACTTCGTGCTACAGTTAACGCATTAATATAAGGAAATGGGAACACTGACATTTCAAGTACTTGTCAAAGACTATTTTACATATATTATTTTTAGATAAGTGCACAACGCAGTTACACTTCTTCCTGAAAACAGAATCCCACACCCGCCCGCCTCAATTACAGATATCAATCCCGCGTTCTAGTATTAACCCGTGGCCCCAAATCTGGCATCAGTTTACGGTGCCGCAGACCACGCCCCTACTTAACTCGGCCGATCATTGAGCGGTGGTACATACCACGCCCCAACTTAACTCGCATGATTATTGTGCGGTGGTACAGACCACGACGCCACTCAACTTATCCGATCATAGTGCGGTGGTACATATCACGCCCCACTTAACTAGTCCGATCATTGAACGGTACTACATACCACGCCCAACTCAACTATCGCGATCATTGTGCGGTGGTACATACCACGCCCAACTCCACTAGCCCGATCATTGTGCGGTGGTACATACAACGCCCAACTCAACTAGCCCGATCATTGTGCGGTAATACATACCACACCCAACTCAACTAGCCCGATCATTGTGCGATGGTATATACCACGCCCCACGCAACTATCCCGATCATTTTGCGGTGGTACATACCACGCCCAACTCATCTATCTCGATCATTCTGCGGTGGTACATAATGCGCCCCCACTCAAATAGCCCGATCATTGTACGGTGGTACATACCACGCACCGCTCAACTAGCCCGATCAATGTACGGTACTACATACCACGCCCCACTCAACTATCCCGATCATTGAGCGCTTGTACATACCACGCCACATTCAGCCAGCCCGATCAATGTACGGTAGTACATACCACGCCCCACCCAACTTGCCTGATCATTGCGCGGTGATACAAACCACGCCCCTCTCAACTCGACTGATTGTTGTGCGGTAGTACAGACCACGCCTTCACCCAACTCACCTGATCAGTTAGTGTTATACATGTACCACTCCCCACTCAACTCGCCCGATCAGTGAGCGACGGTACATACCACGCCCCACTCAACTCGCCTGATCATTGTGCGGTGGTACAGACCACATCCACTCCAATCACGAGCGCCACTGATTTCTGGATCATTGCGCCGTTGTACAGACCCCACACTCCTTCTCCTTCATCCCTTACTTGGAAGTGAAATAGATGTTGGTGGTTTAAACAACACGTTCTCCATTCACACCGTTTATATAGTGTGGAATAGTGCGCGGTGATGAAGACCATTTTTCTCCACACATTCAACAACGTCCCGTAATTTCGACCAGTGAACGACAGTGCATATCACACTGAAGTGTAATATAATGCAAAACTTTTGACAACATACGGAACAACTTATGTCATCGTTCACTTCCATACATCAAAAAATATTCAATTACCGTAACATCATTTATTGCTTTATTATTACTTCAATTTGAATAATGCATATCATCTTAATAAGAAGAACTGCATTGTTTCCTGGGTATATATATATATTTGATATTACGTCTGCACTGGTAATTATCAGTGAGGCGTATGTCGGCAGATATCAGTGTCGGATTAACTCAGTCAGGCTCGACAACTGGCTAGGTTTAGTTTGTTTTGAATCTGTTTTGGGATTGTAATCGACAATGCTTGTACGACTTTTGTTGTTGTTGTTTGCCTGTATGCTGGTTGTCAGTTCCACGTTCACATTGCCACAGTGGATCAAGTACCGTAAGTATAAAAAAGACGTGTCTTTTATTATTTATTTAGTTGACCACCCCAAAGACGCCGGAGTGACTAAAGGCCATATTAAAATTATTGGTGTTTGCACGAACGCGACCGATCAAAAAAAATTGGCCTGTCTCCAAACTTGCCTTTTCAGCTTAGTTTGCCCAAACCCGACCTTAGATGTTTCAGATGAGTATACAGTAGGAAAATTCTTTAAATATTCTTTGAATATTTAATTGAGTAGCCCTTTGACAGTGAAAAGGCCAACAGACAGTGTTTCGAAAACAATTGATGAACAAATTAATAAAGATTTCCTCTTCATCTTTATTAATTTGATTTACTAATTGTTTTAGATAGGAATAGTATGTAAGTAAAGATGTTCATCACTGCAATACGCACCCAGTATACTAAAATCATTTTATAAATTATAGTAGTGTTTTAAGTCCCAACAAACAGTTAAACTTTAAACAGCATTCAAAACAGAATCTGCCATACATGGAAGAAAAACAATCCTACCTACTTACCCTTTGAAAAAGCTATGGTCGGGTTTGGGGAAACTAAAATATTTTTCAATGTGGCCTAAGTGGATAACACCCTGAGGTCAAAGGTTTGAGCCTCTCTGATGCCACTGTGTCCATGGTCAAGTCATTATATGGGTATCTAACATGGTTTATTAAAATACGCATTGCTGATTGGTTATTGAGGAGTTCGATATTCTTTAACATTGTGTATATTGTCCAATTAAAGTCACACGGGTAGAAAACAAAATTCACACATCTTAAAACATACCAGTTATGTCCAACCATTTTACCGTTCCTAAGAAATTACCCCATGTATCCGGAGTATTACTTTGAGACTGTTAAAGAAACATAGGAATATTTGTTTATAGTAACCTGATGACACGGTTCCCGGATTGCAATGGATCATGGCCCGCTCTCGTAAACTGTAAACTTCAAGTAGCTATCCCGTCAACATCAGCCACATTTTACAGTATATGTATACCGTTTCTAAAACTAATGACGACGACGTATATAAAATATAACTTACATATTTTGAGAATCCAAGCTCTATAGACACTATATAAACGGGTTTAACCAGCCATGCCAAACCCCAAAACTGAGCATTGAATTAAGAGTTGCCAACCCGTAATTCATTTTACGAACATTCAATCATATGTCTATATCTATTCACGAAGTGGAAACTCGGCCATTTTCATAACGTCAAACCAAGCAAAACACTGGCATGCGACTTAATTCCAGATGTCTCTAAATGAAATGTACTGGTTAATAAATGCTAGCTGTATTACTTCTGATTAAAACTTAAAGACGTGTTATGAGGCATTCTATCATTTACTAACTGGAGTTCGTCACAGAATGTCCTGAGGGTCGTAAACAGATTGCGTTTTGTATCTAGCCTAGTCACGGTCTTGCCGGGATTGCCATGTGCCACAGGGATAGAAAGTTGTGCGGCCGGTCAGTGGTTCAAACTCGTGACCCTATGACCACCATTCCGATGCTCATTTTGACTCTGAACATGCTTGCATATAATTAAATGAGCGATAATTTGGAGGTTTAACTATTTCTTCATTCTACCATTATTTAAATATATTTTGATGCAATATAATCAAAATGTGCAAACACAATTTTAATTGATCTATGTAAAATTGTATAAACTGATTTTCAAATACGCCTGTTATGTAGAAAAACTAACGGGACGCTGTGATTTTGAAGAATAAAAATGATTTGCTATATTTTTATTAATAAAGGTCAATAAAATGTTAATTCAGGATAATTATGAACATTTAATCAAATACGTGTTGACAATTTGAAGCTGTACAATATCAAAATATACGCAGAATAAATGATTAATGTATTCTAATTAGCTAAATAAATATCTAGCTATATACCATTCATTTGCGGTGTACGATTACTACATATTAATTTCTAAAACTAATTATAATTTACCATGCTTTTATAGTTAAAATTTTAGCTTGGTGTATACAATTTTATATTATGACAAACAAATCTTTAATGGTTACAAATGATCTCCGTACGTGCAAGATTCTACTTGGCATTCAAACGTGGCTAGTAATTAAAGGCGGTCCTATGCCTTATTTCCCATACACTTTGTTATAAGTATCGACCGGTCGGCCTTTTGGCGTCATATATTAAAAAAAAAAGTGGCTATAGGACCGCACTGTAATGCTGATTTATGCCTACGATCAATCACTCTGGAAATTGGTATTAAAGAGGGATATATAAAACAGATTTTTGATCCATATTTAAGTATTGCATTGGTGGCTGGATGTTAAAGAAAGACATGTTGGTTAGACTGCTAGTGGTGTTTACTTGTCTAGTTGTTGTTGCTAAGGCACAACTTTCAGGTATGGTTGTACTGTTTTTACCCATAGTACTTACTTACATACTTAAGTAACTTACTTACTTACTTACTTACCTACTTACTTACTTACTTACTTACTTACTTACTTACTTACTTACTTACTTACTTACTTACTTACTCACGCACGTACGCTCACTTACTACATCAGTCACGCACGCACGCGCGCACTCACTCACCATCTCACTCACTCACATACTTACTTACTTAGTAACTTACTTACGTACTTACTTACTTACTTATAACTTACTAACTTACTTAATTACTTACTTACTTACTTACTTACTTACTCACTTACTTACTCACTTACTTACTTACTTACTTACTTACTTACTTACTTACTTACTTACTTACTTACGTACATACGTACTTACCTACTTGCTTATTTGCTTACTTGCTTACTCGCTTGTTTACTCACTCACTCACTCATTACTTACTTACTTACTTACTTACCTACTTACTTACTTACTTACTTACTTACTTACTTACTTACTTACTTACTTACTTATTCAGCTGCCGAAGGCGAGGTCGCCCACATTGTTTTAAAATGCTTGGTAGGAAGAACTGATGTTAAAAATCGGGAAGAATGTAAGCAAAAACGGTCGTGGCCTGTTTATGTCTCCGTGACAACATTTGTTTGTTTCAATATTGTTTTAACACCCGTGACTTGATATATTAGTATGATAACTTCTTGTCTCTCAGCAACTATTTCACGCTTGCGTAAAACATTGCTTGTTTTATCCTTATATGGGTTTTGTGTTTGTTTATGGTTAACAGTCTGTGAGTCATGTAGTTGACGATAAGCATGCATTACAACTTCAGTTCCTAGTGAACTCGTCTAAAAGACGTGAATGGTATAAACACACATTTTGCAATGTTCAAAGGCTATCGTTTTACTTGCTGAAATGACATTTTCGGAGATCAGTCTACTGAAGAGTAGCCTTTGATAATTGGTATATGTATATTATCAAAATACATTCATTATTCTCTGTACCGCAGTTGGTTGAGGCGTCGTGTTGGTGCCGGGGAAGTCAGGGTTCGAACCTACTGATTTAGTTTTCCTTTACATTTTTCACTTTGATACCGCAATCTTATAATTACACTTGGTAAAGGTGAACAGTTTATATGTGTTGTAATGCTCACACTAACGCACACGTATCCCTTACATGTGAACAATTGTATTTATGTGCTGATGTGTTCTTCTACAAGGGTGAATTGTAATCAATACGTAAGGCATGTCAAGGTATTTGAACAGAGAGAAACGAGTTCGCTCATCTTAATTCAAAATGTTTGGTAGGAAGAACTGATGGTAAAAATCGGGGAAAATGTGTCTGGTAAGAAAAACGGTCGTGGCGTGTTTATGTCTCCGTGACACCATTTTTTCAATATTGTTTTAACACCCGTGACTTGATCTATTGTTATGTTAAATTTGTGTTTCCAGTTTCTATCCAGATATATGCTTCTCTCGGCAGCTATTTTACGCTTGCGTAAAACCTTGCTTGTAGACTTGTTGAGGTTGTTTCGATCATGACAATTTTTCTTTTTCAGACTGGTTGAGTTTGTTTCGATCATGTCATGTTTTCCTTTACAGACTGGTTGGGTATTTTTCGAACATGGTTTGTTTTCTTTTGCAGACTGATTGAGTTTATTTCGATCATGACGTGTTTTCTGTTTCGATCATTTGCAAACTGGTTGAGTTTGTTTCAGTCATGGCATGTTTTCTTTTACAGACTGGTGGAACAACAATGGCAGAGACTGGTTTGAGGATCGGGACTGGGGATACGATATGTTCGATTAGCTGGTACTCAGGTCACAATAGTTTCCTCTAAACAAGTATGTATATACTGGTAATGTTGGTCCCGGCGTAAGCTTGCGGTCTCAAAAAAACGTCGGAACGACGTCTATACAATGTTGGAAGAGCTGTAAAAAATGACGACATGCAACCCAGCTAAAATGTTAACGTCGTACTAACGTTGGTCCAAGGTCTGTTTTAACGTTGGGCTAACGTTGTACAACAACGTTGGCCCAACGTAATATTGTCAAGCATCCCCAACGATGTCACGACGTTTGCCTACAACTTAGGTCGACTTACGTACAGGGTCCCGTTAAGTATAAATTATAAGAAGCACTTATGTTCAGAATCATGGAGAACGTTTGAAGCGGGTATTTTAAAATCCATTTATGTTGTGTTTTTGTCTCAAATTTGTTCCAGCCCATGTGACAAGCCCCTATTTGTATTGTATAAATACTGAAAATGAGATCCTTTGAAAGCACACACAACTAAGAGCATAAAGAATCAGAGTCGGTTTGATATCGGGGGTAAACTTTTAAATGCTTTTGTTTTCTTACTTAAATTTCGATTCGGTGGTTCAACTACTCCGGCCGATAAAGGCTCTAGGTATTGTTTAACTACCAATAGGATATGTTGTCTGCTTTTTAATTTAGTCTTTTGGCTGTTACTTGTGATGCGCAGGCTTCATAACCGCTGCTCCCAACTTAATTCCATTTTGTTTATTTCGCTCTTCAGGGCAAATAATTTTGTTAGATACTGGGACCATACGCCGCTGTGGGGGGTGTAATAAGTATAAAGGTCGCTGTGTTCACCATCTTCGGAATGCCATCTTCGGGATGGTTACAATTCTGTACTATTGAGTTTATGAATATTGAGTTCTGCTGAACCCGGGGCTTGGAGGAGTTTGTTCAGAAGAGGTAGCATAAGGTGCAACACCTCTCATGGCCATTAGCACCGGCTTAAGCGGTATTCTACTTTTAAATCACAAAGATATGATTCGATGATCTCAAAGCACCAGTAATTAATTACACTACTGATTCGCAGTCGAGCGATATTTACAGCCGTCAAACAAATGCAGGATTGAATCTAGTCTAGATCATCTGCGACGCTTGCTTCTTTTCAAGACAAATGTCTAGAACAGTCCTCTTGAACGAAGTTTGACTTTTGTCGATACACTGGTATCGTTTCAGATTGGCTGAGTCAGGAACACCTGCTATCCAAGATATACAGAAAGGAAGAAAGACAATACATGTAATAATAAACAAATAGGGAAACTTCATTATTATATCGACGAACTAAATGCGGATGGTCAGAAATACTTTAATAAGAAAATAATAATTACGGTCACGTGCTTCCAGTTTAAATGTGATTCTTCACAAACGGCAAGGCGTTTGTATTTACAATCACGCGTGATAATAAAGTGTTTACCCTTTGGATATTGACTCTTGTATATTAACCCACGTTACTCTTGAGTAATTTCTTTATCGGTATGTTATTATTTTAATTTAATTAATTGCTGTTCGTCTCTTAAATCTCTGTAGAAAGAGTCGAATGCACTGTTTAAATGGATCCATAAAATGTTATGATATACTAGAATTTCACTTTCTTTGCAAATGATAAATGATAAAAGAGTAATAAAATCGTGTATCTACATTATGATAAATGATAAATGAGTAATAAAATCGTGCATCTATATTTTATGCTTGTGTTAAATGTTGTTGCACTTAATTTTTCATAGTTTTGGTGACGTAATTATTAAAACGTTCAACGCAATGATCAATTCAGTCTTGACGTACGATCGTTTGCAGTTTTAACTTTAGTGGTTTGTACTTAACATCATGTTCATGAAAACTTTGTTGACGTTTTAATATGAACAGAACAGAACAGATATTTTATTTCGACTTATACATATAGTATATAGTCATCAAAATGTAATTTACAAAGTTTAATTAAACACATGACAGGCACGCACGCATGAACCCCAACACGCACATACATTCTCACGCACCTCTCACGCACACACGCGCACACACGCACGTACTCTCTCTCTCTCTCACGAATTAATTGTTGGAACAATACCTAACTCCTTAGGATAAACTTTATATATATATGTACACAACTACGTATAATTAAATGTGTTACGTACAATAAATGCTTCTTTTACAAACTTAGCTACATTTTGAATATTTTTATGTTTCCTACTTTGCATCAATTCAATAAATTTAATAACATTAGGGTTTCGAAAATAATACGCCTTAATATAAAGTTTGCGAATATGCTCATAGACGGGACAAATTAAAATAAAATGATATTCGTCTTCTATGTCATTATAATTACAAATATTACAATATCGTTGACCTCTATCTATTTCGACCCTGAGGGAATGCACAGATGGTCGTATTCTTGACATTACCGTTCTTAGTTTAAATGGCAACATGTCTAGATAAGATTCATATTTAAAGACAGTCTTAAAATGTTTATACACTAGAACACGGTTATTTTCAATATCACTATCATATCACTTCTGTACAAAACAATCAATTACTCTTTGTTTCAATAATACATGAACATGTTTCAAATTAATACGTGTAAGCACGAACAAATGTGCTTTGAATACGTTTTAAATTGAATCAGATATTTAAGTACTAATAAATGTAAACATTGTTAAAGTGTAGCCCACCTCATGTGTTTTAATGTCTTATAAATGTAAATAGCTTTAACATTGGCATTTTACGTTAAATATGTATTGTTTGTGACACACGTTTCAACCAAAAAAAATCAAAATTTATATGAACACTTTGACAATACTTGCATAAATAATATATAGTAGGGATTGGAATTTTTTTAACAACTGAGGTCTTTTATATTAAACGATGCAGTAAATCAACTGAAAAAGCTAAATCTTCAGTAGCGTATGCAGTGTAGAGGACTGCCCTAGTTTTGGGGTGCTTGTCTTAGCCAATGTTTTTTTTTGTACTGTTCATGCAAAATTCAATAACTGCCTAAATAAGATGTATATCAATGAAAGTTTTAGTGGCAGATAACAACCCTTATTTTTCAAAATCAGCTTCGAAATTAAACTTTCACATACGGATTTTGCTTTATCAATGCCAAATTCTGTTGTATCATAAATTAATAAAACACTTTTTTTAGATGTTTTATTCAAAAATGGTTTCAATTAAGACACTCTGAAAGTTTTATAGCAAAATATTAAGGCTAACATAAGTTATTTAAGATTTCTTAATTTTCTGCTGTCCCAGCAACAAGCAATGTACATGAAACAACACCCATAAAAAGCATTTTGAGTGTACAATATTTTCATACGACTGAAATAACTTCCAGGTCTAATGCAACATAATTCATCTATTTATTATTAAATTTTCTCATGTAAATGATTAGGCTGAATCAAGCTCCCCGTACACATGCGAAAATTGTTTTGATGGAGATTTTTCAATGTAAGATTTTGCTGCATCAAAATTTACTACACATTTTGCCAATATACTGTGGCGGTAGTATAGTGTCCGACTCGCATTCGTGGGATCATGGGTTTAATCTCGAGCAGGGACATAACAACGACTTCATACAAATGTTACTAATAGTTGCCTTTCTTGACGTCTAGCAAATAAAGGTCGACCCGTTGTCAGAAATACAGTGACTGGTTGTGGTTTCATGTCATTTGTCTATGGCGTAGTAGTGTGGCATCACCATAAATCTGATCACCGTCGTGATATGACTGAAATATTGTTAAAAGCGACGTTCATACATGTTCCTTATTGTAATATGGCAGCTATGCCTGTCATAAGACGCAGTTAAATTTCTTGTTTAAACAGCATTTATAACACCAATACACCAATTATTCATAAAGATTTCACTATCACTCTTCTTGATTTAGAACGTGACCTATATGTAGAATATCGAAAGTTAGGAAGAGAAATATTCACCATTAAGATATCGCGACCGGTCGCTACGTTCCCGCCCTTTCAGTGTCTCCCCCCCCCCCCCCCCCCACACTCCTACCCCACCACCCCATTCCCCCACTTCAGTTTCTTATTGGTGAAGATTTATCTTCATAGCCTCTTCGTGGAGAAATGGCACAGATTATGTTAGGTATGAAACCACTAATTATTTTCCCCGTAGTCACAAATGTTAAAGTGTCACATATTAATAATTTGCTGCAAATTCAACTCAAGTATGGATAATGCAGCAGTGTAATGTTCATATAGAAAACTAGTTTTCCACTTGAAAAATCTCCAGACAAGGTGGGGTCACACAAAAAAAGGTTCTTGTTTGTTTACTAAACAGGTCAATGGTACGGATGTTTTCATTGATGTTTGCTCACAAAGTGTAAGCATAGAGTCGAAATTTCGAAAATGTTCATCAATGATTCAGTAAAACCTATTTATATGCTTCTTATACATACAACCACAAAATCGAATATAAATGGGCAGTGTTCTCCTACTCCCATCAAAAAAGGAGGGATTACTTTTATTATAGGAACTACATTTGACTACACATCAGAGATTTATATGTAATTAGTGGTGGTAAACCTTTTATGACAGTAGAATCTACTATTGACAGTAATACAGCTACATGCAAATTACATAGGAGTTATTGTGACAAATTACCCAAATTGTGTCAATATGTTCGTCGACAAAGATGAAGTATAATCGACAATTAAGGCGTTTTAATGCAAAACATTATTTATATTGTATAAATAACACATGAATAAGACGAACTGTATTTATTTCCTCGTCAGTAGTTCTATTGCGAACTTTGTTACATTATTTCTATTATAATAGGGGGTCGAGGGTTTCCCGCCGTACACATCAGAAGCACAAGCTATACATGCATTAAACCTAATAAGACAGACATTACAAATGCGTACAATAACCTTAACAAAATGACAAGACATTGTGAATTGATTGATATGCCTTCCTTCGTAAGTGATGTGTTCTGTCGTCGTTAAAATGTAGTGTTTGTTTTTGTTTACGTGTGTTTAATTATAATGCTTTCGCATGAAAAGTAAGCCCCATAATGTAGGTTCATAGTTCTCAAACTATGTTTTATAGTGTATTATATATTTATAACATATATTTTTGTTTTCGTTTCAGAATATCATAAAGGAATCACGCAACAAAACAGATCTGGAAGAATACCACAAAACGATAGAACAGCCCACTGTAGTGTAAACAATAAATTGTAGAATTAAATATTATTTTACTGTTAATGGCATTACTCCTGAAAGTGTACATAATCCATAATGCAGATCCGGATGATCGTCTCAGTCCAATATTAACCGTTTCATATCTGAATGTAAACTGCCTTTGCCTTACTCCGGACTGGTGTGTATTTTAACTTGCATGGGGTGAAAATATTTATATCTGGATCTTATTAAATGCATATTACATTTAATGAAATGCATATTACATTACTTCTTTCCGGCTACACTGAAGACAATATACGCAATACGCTATATTTAAAAAAAAAAGAAAAGTATTCAATCAGATCTGCCTCAACAATATTCTGCGAAGCTGATAACATTTTCAAAAAACAATGCAAATATATATATTTATACACTTACGAAAAAGTTAGGAAGTAATAATAACAATAAGCAGGAATTTGTTTTACTTTTATCTAAAATGTTTGGCATAATATGACCATGGCTGTGTTAATACATGTTTTATAATGGTAATACTTATAGACATTATTTAGTATTGTATTGCTTTCCAATTAGGCAAACGGTGCAATACAGGTGATTCTGTTGCTCCGTCAACGGGCGCAAAACATATCCCGTTAGCAAATGCCAAAAAGGTTCCCGAGTGAAGTAGTTACTATGAACATGAGGAGACATTCCGCCACGCGAGCTAGCTACATCCTGGCAGATACATGGAATCTAAATCACAGCCATGGCCCATTTCAACCCATAATGGGGGAAGCATAGGACATTGTTGTAGCAAAACAATAAAGAGCCCCAGACAATGTGTTTAGCATGTCATAGCCCAATTGTGATGTGTGTATCATCATTTTCTGCGAACATAGCGCGTGTTTCGGTATTCTCTGTATGTTTTATATATGGCCCTCCGTTTTTAAAATAATGAAATATGTACTTAGACAACTGTTTATTCTGTTCCTGGTCTTATTTGCAATAACGTTGGAGTTAATATATCGCCAAGATAAGCGTGATAGTATCTGAGACCAGACCAAGAATGTGTTGGACATAAGCTGAATTAAACTGTTAAACAGCTTTGTCATATCCCACAATATCTCACTCCGTTATCTCTACACTATGCCATTACCACCGCCACGTAAAATTGAAATGTTGGGTGGTGTTTCATTAAACTGTAACAAAGTCTTGATTTTTTCCTACAAATCTGAAATCCTCATGCCTACTTTTAACTCCCATAGGATACACCCGTTAATAGCACGGATACCCAAGTGAGCCTCTTCTGGGCGATGAACAGCAGGACGGAATGCATCCCTTATAGTTGATGATCCCATCATCCAGACTTTGAGCTTTGAGTGTGGACTCTAGTTCCATCGGTATATATTAGCTGTACAATGTCCAATATGACTCATATACATCTATCATTTTTACTTGTTGCTAGGGCCCGGACACGGGTCCTTAATGTAGTGTATGACCACAAGTGATAGATATATTATTATTATATCATTATCACACTTTGCACTAGGTGCCAGTAACGGATCTCTAGTGCTGTGTTAAAATTTGCTTGGTCTAAATTCGGATCGCCGGGTTGATTCTTTAAACCATTTGGCTGATCCTCGTTTCTTTGTTTTCTCTTTTCCTCTCTTCATTTTCATTATCATTATATCATTATCATTATAACATTATCATTATCATTATAACGTTAGTATTATCATTATCATTATCACACTTTGCACTAAGGGGCCGGTAACGGATCTCTAGTGATGTGTTAAAATTAATGGCCTAAATTCGGATCGCCGGGTCGATTCATTAACCAATTTGGCTGATCTTTTTTTTTCCTCTTCCTTTTTTCTTTATCATTATAGCATTATTATTATCATTCTAGCATTATCACACTTAATTTGTACTCGAGGCATATACCCTTCAGTAGGGCAACATCTCTAACTCATACGGATTCTTAGTATGAAAACTGATCGCTGAATTTCTGATATATGTATTTATATATATGTTGTTTTGTTTTTTTAAGTTAAGTGTATACACTATTAATATCACAACCAGCAACGGTAACTTAACGAATGTATGAGTTGTACGAATTTGATCGCCAACGGCCTCGATATTTAATATTGTCAATTGAATCGCCTTTTTTAAACATAGAATTGGCCCCGCCAATTCTGAATGAGCGGGACTTCAAACTCTGGTTGCTAAAACCTGCCAATCGGAGAGACTTCCTTAAAACAGCGTTAAATTGGAATGTTCTAAGTGGGCTGTCATCAAAGTGACAAAACAGAGACCCACGAGTTTGTGTTCTATGTTTCATAAACAATTGCAAACGGTCATAACAAAATTGGTTTTCCTCAGATATTGGAATGTTTAATGAGGTACCTACATGCCTCTGATCAGTTTGTAATGCTTTAACGTAACATCGTATGGTCTCCGTGCCTACTATTACATCGCCAACACTTAAGACAAGTATTTGAGTAATGCAAACTCACCTACTCTCAATAGTGCTACATAAGCAAGAGGAAAGGCGGCTGAAAACAACATAATTTCATACTGAGACCTGCAAACTAGATCTAAGGTCGGTATCAATTTTGCCAAAACTGCTTAAGTGATGGGTTGCCTATCATTGCTCTTCCTGCACCTACGCAATCCTTCAAGCATGCTTTTGACCTTGAACTGCTTAGTATGATATGGAAATTCATTTAATTTGTTGACATAGCTGATTGCAGAAATGTGACAGCTGACTGCGGAATGAGAATACTGCCTCAATGACATGAATGCTATATACTATGTTATGACTTGCAATGGAGGAGGTCAGGAAAGGGTTAACTTCATATCCTTACGAAAGCTATCAAAACAGTTGATGCCAGCTTGGTAATTCTTGCGTGTAATAGGCCTGGATGAGACAATATATATGTTTCTTGCTGAATTGTTTGTGAAACGTTTCTGGAACTGTGCATGGGTATTTTGAAGAGTGGCTCGGTAACAGATGTCCCAATCTCTGCTATTGAAATCGACTGATAGCATCACATATCACGTTGTCATGCCCCATTATATGTTTAGCTTTAATCTGAATGTTATTGAACAGAAGTGTAAGCATCAAATGCCTTACTAAAGACATAATACGTTTATTTTTTGAGGATGTATTGTTGATTATCTCTACAAGGGCCATGTTATCGGATCTGATAACTATTTTGTTTTTGTTGATCATTTGCTCGCCCCATATGGAGAAGACCAGTATAATAGGGACAAACTCCAGTTAAGTGATATCTTTAAATACCGCTTGACCCCAAGATGTAGGTCATCATGACCTTTGTAATATGCTCCACAACATAGATCTTTATTCCCTGCCAAATCTGTATATAGTTCTAGAGCTTCATCCATAACCCAATCTTTGTCGTTAACATAGTAATCCCACTGTAGCCTTCGAGGCATGTTAGCCATACATTGGCATCTTCCCGCATACCCTCGTTGACCCTAATGAAATGATGTGGTTTATTAGCACGAGTCATGCCATCATCAATTCTGCGATTAAATTCCCTATCGGTCGGAATTGCTTTAGCGATAACATTTAAGAGTCCAACAATAGATTGCAACTCTTTTAACCATGTTTTTTTGTTTTTTGTTTTTTGTTTTTTCCACTGATATAAAGTAATGTTAACATTTGAGCTGCTTCAGTAATTTTTTCCATAGGTATTCTTGCCTCGTTTCTTATTGAATCTATTTCTAAACCCAGACAGGAAATGCATGTAACCGGTCCAACACACTTATCCACACTTAAAGGCACGCCAAGCCTCCTACAAATGATGTCAATTCGTTGTAGGAGGATAAAGCAACCTTCGTATGTTTTTTCAGCCATGAAAAAAAACATCAAGCATATGGTCGACATTATTAGATCCGGACTCCTTGCAAATCAACCATTGTAAAAAGGTTAAGTATTTCTCAAAAATAAAACATTAACATGAAGCTCCCATTGGTAACAGTTTTCTAATAACCTGCCTCCGTTTTAATACCAAGTAGCTCAAATTCGCCTGGCCAGATAGGGCAAAGGATAAACGCTGAGGAAATATCAGATTTGGCCATGAATGCAGTATCGCCCAAGCCTAGGATTATTCGGACGGCATTATCAAACTGTGAATATTTGCACATGACTGTATTCCGGGTTAAAGAAATCGTTTACATTGTTGCCTACGAGGTATGGCAAGTGAGTAATTAATCTCCATCCGCCAGTGTCCTTTGGCACTAGGCCTACATGATTCTAAGATTTGATAGTGGGGTTACAGGGAAGAAACCAATAGTTCTACCTTGTAGCATATCTGTATATAGTATTTAGTATTTCGTCCAATTCTTGGTGATATTTTCTGACAGAAACTAAATAGATGTACGAGGACCACTCTATTGCAGTTTGAAACCATGTTTAAAACCGTCAAGTAGAAATCCAGCGTCAACTTCGTTAGGGTAGAGTGAGTGACTGTTTTCGAGATTTACGAGGTCAATTGGAGTATTACCTAGCTCCCATAAAACATGCCTGCGTCCATTGCATATTTGGAGCCCTGGGTGCTCTACGTTGTTGTCCAGGCCTGAAATAAACAGGTGACCTTATAGGTATAACATAATTTCTCGGAAGCGAAACACATGGCGTAGACTGATAATTAGCAGCATTTGTAAAACTGTTATGGCATTACATCGCAGAGTGTGTTTCTTGGCATTTCATGCAAATATGATGAAATGGACATGATGTGTTTTTGCAAAAACCTTTATTGTTCAACGTGAAACACTTATTTGAAGGGACTTGTTTGTCTGCTGGGTGGGATTTGGTTGCGTATAAAGCATCCATAATTCTGGTATATGAACACGTATTTACAGTATGCAAGTGATCACCTGATTTATTCCCGTCCTGAGTCCCTCTTCCTTCGGACTGTAACGGGGGTGGGCCCTTCATCGGGTTGTAACTGGTGCGTTCCGGTTCCGGTTGCCACGGACTTGGGAGGAACTTGATCAGCCGTGCGGTCCGTACCACCACCCGTACCATCTGACGTCGTTCCGTCGGGTTCCCCATAATAGCCTGTCTTCTGCGAGGTACCCTTTTAACCTTTGACATTTTTCTCACAACATGAAATGAAATTACTTGTATTAGATCTATATTCTTTAATATTGATTATATAACAAAACCATGTAGGCCATTTATTTTATCAGTGCTATGTTGACTACTGGTCCCTTCAGCAAGAGTACACTGTATACGCACTTTTTGTTTGGATATGTAAAATTAATTCGCGAAAACTGATTATCATTAATGACCGCACCACGTGTTGGAGTGTAGCGTTAATGCCGTGTTGTTAAAAATCTCAATTCAGAGGGTTGCAACATACTTCCACGCGGAGTATGCATGCATACTGCAAAAGTAAATATTCCTAAACGAAATTATTTCATTTGATTTATCTTATATCGTGTTTAAAGGACCTTATAAGCATCATTGTGAGAGCAAAACTATTTACCTTACTGTTTTTAGAAGGACGTCCAGTGATCTCCCTTGAGTATATACTGAACATGCTCTTACGAGTCGCCTCCCTTATATTGAATATAATGAGGACCTGGAAGGGTATTTCATCTTTTCCCAAGTGCATACAGGTTCACTCTCATACTCTTTTATGCGATTAAAACTTATAATATATATACATGTAGTTAAATTCGGATTTGTTCAAGAAAAAATATACAATTTAGCTGCACTATAATAATTATTATTATTTGCAAGTTGCTGTTGTTGTTTAAAATTTGGCAGTGAAGTCGTATAATAATTGTATTTTAGTTTTCATACACTGCAAAACATCAGAACATCAGAACCAGTATATTTTAGTTGGTTTTCATTCATCAGAACCAGTAAATAGTAGGTGGTTTTCATTCATCAGAACCAATATATATTAGGTGGTTTTCATTCATCACAACCAGTATATATTAGGTGGATTTCATTCATCAGAACCAGTATATATTAGTTGGTTTTCATTCATCAGAACCAGTAAATAGTAGGTGGTTTTCATACATCAGAACCGGTATACATTAGGTGGATTTCATTCATCAGAACCAGTATATATTAGGTGGTTTTCATTCATCAGAACCAGTATATATATTAAGTGGTTTTCATTCATCAGAACCAGTATGTATTAAGTGTTTTTCATTCATGCCTTCGTAAATCAATAGCTACGGTCAGTTAGGTAAAACAGAGAGGGTACGCTCAGTTTGGTAAAACAGAGAAGGATGGTCGTTTTGACTAGATATATTTATATGTTTTGATGATTCCTCCACACATGTATGAGTAATATGTAATAAGTACAACCTTCTCACTTCTTTTGCAGTTTTTCATTTAGTTGTTGCAGGCTTACTTAACCAAGGTCAATAACTTGGTGACGCATGATTCGATTTTGCTCATTGTGAAAATCATACAAGATTTTATTATTTTGTTACGCAAGCGGTAGGGCGTGAAGCCACTCTTAAAGATGTATATAAGATAGGTGAAAGCTATCGTAAATATAAGGCACACACCAATAATTTACCATAGTAACCATAGTAACGACTGTTTTAGAAATGTTTAAGAATGCTATATACATATATATAAAGGACAACATTATATTCTCTTCAAAACGGTCGACTTACTAGGCTTGTAGTTTTTCCTAGTCATATATACATGATTATCTTTGTGTTTTACAAATGACTATTAATGTTGCCTTGTCTGTAAGAGGATATATCCGGATATAGATTTCCTTATTTACACTGTCTCGTTTAATTCGGGTGACATTAGGGCGAGAGTGAGGTTTGTGTGCACTCGAACCTGGATTAAACCGCCAGCGACTGTTTTGCCGCAGACCGTTCCAAGGCGGTATCCCTCTCGTCAACTCTTTAATCGCACAAAATACACAACAACAAACACTACATGGATAAAAATCAACTAGAAGTAACGTATGCGACATAGCAAACATAACCTGGTTGACAATAGAGGCCTTAGAACGGTATGTGGTAGAGTACAGAGTACGCCTTAGAACGGTATGTGATAGAGTAGAGGGTACGCCTTCAGAACGGTATGTGGTAGAGGACGCTTGAAGTTTAAACCAGTTTCTACGGTGCACCAAACCTCACGTATACCCTTGTGACATCACATTAAACGGGACAGTGTAAATCAGGAAATGCCAGTATGTATCCTCAAATAAACTAGGCAGCATTAATAGGCGATATACGTAAAAAAAAAAAAAAAAAAAAAAAATAACGTTGATCCGTCATAATCAACAAGTACAAACTAGAGAAGAAAATAGTAGACTCGGTTTCAGTGAGTCTGTTCATAAGAGGTAACTGTTTTCTACCATCGGCTTAATGAACATGTATATAATAATATAAAAACGCCTAGAACGCCACAGAGTAGGTACGCAATGACTGGCAGCAATCAGAGAAACAAGAGAACACACCGTTAAGAGAACGAAAGGACAAGATTGAAAACAAACAATAAACTTTACATTTTCAGGAGTTATGTAGACGTCAGCATATACTCGCTATATATACACTTCAATAGAAAAGCAAAGTAGCGAGCTGAACATGGGTCAAAGACTAAACAGCAATGCGTCGCAAGATGGTAGGGTCCATATCAAGATGGTAGGGTCCATAGCAAGATGGTAGAGTCTATTTGGATTAAGTAGTCTAACAAATCTGGTTAAGTTTTAAATAGGACGAACTTTGAGTCGAGGCCGTCCCGCTTTGAACAGTAGAAAGAACAAAACATACATGCATAATCACTTAAAGAAGACTAATTTCCTCGTCAACAGGTATATTACGGGTCGAGTTCATCCCATCGTAAACAATAGAAACCAGAAAATATACATGCATTGGTGTTATAATTAACACATAAAGAAAATTAGGTACAAAAGTCGAACAGAAAATGTATCATTCACAG
Organism: Cyrtodaria siliqua; assembly: GCA_037043455.1. Lineage (NCBI taxonomy): Eukaryota > Metazoa > Mollusca > Bivalvia > Adapedonta > Hiatellidae > Cyrtodaria > Cyrtodaria siliqua. The sequence goes on from JAWPHD010011251.1 coordinate 51,399, forward strand.
AATATAGTTAATCAAAAAAAAAAAGAGAGAAATCGTCGAACACAATAAATACAAAACATAGTGTAGTCTCGGTTTTATTGAGTTTTTTTCATGAACGGTAGTGAAAAGTGCTTGCTACCGTTCACGCCCTCTAACCCCGCGTTGAGCAGAATTGAATTGAATTGAATTGAATGTTGTTTAACGCTTCATCAACACAGTATAGGTTATTAATAGCCGCCCCAGAGAGAGGGGAAGGATACATAGGAATCCGAGAACCGTGGCCTACTCTTATATCGAATAGATTCCTATGGTTCTTTAACGTGCTCGGAGGATAAACCGATACACGGGACCGCCCGGTTTACGTCCCCATCCGACGGACGAAGCTAAGAGAGTGCCTTGCCCAAGAACACACCGACGAAGCTCAGTACTATTGTACTATTGACATTTTATGACAATAGTACATAAATTGGAGCCATCCCGAAGATGGTATGCATATGACGGTGAAATGGAACATTCTATGCGGTATTTTCACACTAGTCCATGGCCAGCGGCGTATGGTCCCAGTTTCTAACAAAACAACAGACCAAAATACTAAATTAAAACGCAGGCTACATATCCTAAGGGTGATTAAACAATACTGAGAACCTTTAAAGGCTGGAGTAGTGGAACCACCTATTCGAAATTCAAGTAAGAAACCAAAAGTATTTGAGAATGTACCACCGACATCTGTAAGTATCGGGCTCAGCGATCACCAAAGACACATACACACACAAATCATTAATTACAAGATAAATAATAGCAAAACATGTGACACCTCAAACATGTCAAACACAAAAAATTGACGATAGGAGTACCGCCTTGGAACAGTTGTAGTTCTAGGGTAAGTCAAACCTCGTTGTCATTCCACTTGCATGTTTTATGGCCACTACAGCTCATAAAGTACATGCAAAGAATTAACAGTTCCGCATCCAAATGCACATTACCCTGAGAAACAAGTTTCTTACATACGGGATAATGTTATCCACGTTTTATATATACCCGAGCATCTTTGTGTTTTACTTGTATTGCCTATTAATGCTGCCTCGTTGGTAAAAGAATAGTTCATGGCGGGCATTCCTTTTTTTACACTGTCCCGTTTATTGGGTTGACAGTAGGGTAAGTGTGAGGTTTGGTGCACCTTAGAACCTGGTTTAAACCCCCAGCGGCATTTTTTGCCACTGACCGTTCCTAGACGGTAGCCCTATTGTCAACCCTTTTCTGTTTGTGATGTCTTATTTGGCCTTTTATTCATCACTATTTCTGTGTGTGTTTGTGGTTGACTGTCGTCCTTGAATGCTGCTTTTCCTGTTCGATTTTTATATCTATATTTACATTGGTGATGGAAAGCATCACACATCGGAAAAGATAAAAGTCACGCGCTGATATCAACAATGACAGTGGCATGACGTCATTGTGTAAAATGAGCTGAATACAAATGATATGCAAGAAAACGAATCAATCACGGGTAGCGAAATTCCAACCAACCCTCGGTATAACTGTTTTAATCGGAACCTCGGCAGATCTTCATCGGATAAACATGAAAGATTTGTAGAATGCATAACAGGTAAAATTGATGAAAAGTAATGCAAATATCCAAATATCATGAAACAGCGCATGACAAGAACTTATTAATGGATGTATACTAAAAATGAAAATAAAAATAAACATCAATCAAGATAAGTACTGACTAGACGGCGCGGCACACATTTTTTATTATTAATACAGTTTCTTGGTATTCGAAATATAATGTAATTTATTTATTCGAAACAAATGCTATGTATACAAGGGAAATAACTAAAACATTACTTATCCTTGGCTGTCCTCTAGCTTATTCATCTTTGAAGATGATTGTATAATATGAGAAAATCAATTTCAATGAAGGTGATTAATTCAAAAAGTACTGACAGAAAGCTTTCGTAAATTATGCGACACACACCTAATCATTCTTCTTTATGCAGTTATGAATTTTCATCCCGATAATGCCACTATTTTAACCAATATTGCTACTACTACTACTACCATTATCACTACTAATACTAATAGTAATTAGTCTAATAATATTACTTCTACCACTACAACATGTAATACTTCTACTATTACTTCTACTACAGATCTGCTGCTTCTGCTACTGCTACTGCTGCTGATACTGCTACTGCTTTTGCTACTGATACTGCTACCGTTGCTTCTGCTGTTGCTGTTACTGCTAATAATGATACTACTACTTATACATCATCTACCACCACTACCATCATCCCCACTTATACCACTGCTTATGCTACTACTTATAATACTACTAATACTTCTATGTTACTGGTACTGGTTCTGCTACTGATATTGCTGCTGCTGCTGCTGCTGCTGCTGCTGCTGCTGCTGCTATTATCACCACCATCTACACCATCACTTATACTACTACTCATACAACTAATCAGCTAATAATTATGCACTACTAATACAATACTGCTTCTTCTGATGCCGTGCCGATAATGATTCTGGTAAATGCTACTACCATAACTACTACCGCCATAACTAGTACTTCTAGCACTGCTGCTATGTTACTGGTACTGGTTTTGCTACTGATATTGCTGCTGCTTCTACTGCTGCTGCTATTACCACCACCATCCACCATCTACACCACCACTTATACTACTTCTTATACTACTAATACGTCTACACTACTAATACAATACTACTTCTGCTGATGCCGATACTGATTCTGCTAAATGCTAATGTTCATGAACAGTCTCAATCAAACCGAGACTGCAATATTTCGCATGTATCGTGTTCGACCATACTCATACTCTTGGTAATGATAAAAATATAGGTCAATATACATTTCGTGGTAGATCTGTTATTGACTATACTATTGCATCTGTCGACTGTTTTGAGTTAATAAAATTGTAATGATTTTTAAATTGCTGACACGGACCATCTTTTCTCTGATGGCCATTCTATTTTACGATGGTCTTTTAAGAATAAGCCAAACAATTTTAAAATACAACTGGAACATAATGCTCATGAAAATTCAAATCCAACTAAGCGGAAACTAATTTTCTAAATAAAATTGATTCAACCCATTTACAAGAAATATTGCTAAATTACAAAACTACCCACAAACAGCAGATTCCATAAACCACATCACTGATGAAATAAGTTGTTATAGCTCTGCTAACAAAACACTACCAAAACAATCAACACGCTACAAACACTCAAATAACAGACCGTGGTATGGCCCTAAATGCCATCGAATGCCATCAAGCAAGATAACATTATAATGACGCAAGTTTCAGGAAACTAGAAAACGGCACGAACAAAACTAGATTAAATAACGCTAGGAAACAGTACAAACGCACCATGAATCTATCTATAAACCAGTATAAACACAATAAAACGAAAAAATTCAGACAGATACAATCCGCTAACCCAAAGCAATACTGGAAGTTCCTGAATAGTAATAAATTTAAATCCAAAACAAAACAACAACAACAACATCCCTAAACAAACTATACGAATACTTCACAAATGTAAACTCGACCCCGGAAATAGACCCAGACATAAAAACATACCTGATACACTATTAGAAAATGCAGAAGACAAATTATTATTAATCTATACATTATTATTTCATCGAATACTATATGCCGGTTTCATGTCAAATAGCTGGCTGGAAGGAACAATTGTTGCAGTATATAAAAACAAAGGTGACAAAAATGACCCAAGCAACTCTAGACCAATAACACTACTAAGCTGTTTCGGGAAACTGTTTACCTCCATTCTAAACTCTAGACTAAATAACTTTCTCGCTGAATATGGATCACTTAAGGAAAATCAAGCGGGATTTCGAAAAGGATACTCATGTGCTGATCACATCTTTGCCCTTAATTCCCCCATTGAAATTCTTAAAAAAACAAGTTATTCTGTGCCCTTGTGGACTTCTCACAAGATTTTGGTAAAGTTTGGAGAACGGGTTTATGGCAAAAACTCTATCTACTTCTATAAATGGTAAATGTTTTAAAGTTATATACATTATATACCAAAATATTAAGTCCTGTGTGACCCAAGGAGGTGTAATCCCCACTTTTTTCCTTGTGAAACGGGTGTACGACAAGGAGAAAATTAATCCCCGGTTTTATTCTCAATCTTCTTAAATGATCAAGAATCACATTTGCTAATAAGTGGTAGTCAAGGTATTGAAATAAACCATCAGGATGCCCACAATTGGCTCGAACTACTCATGTTATTATATGCAGATGACACAAAAATAATCTCATCCGAGTCCGCAATAGATCTTCTAAATAGCCTAACTGCCTTTCATGATTACAGTAATTTATGGAAGTTAAAGGTAAATATATCCAACACTCAAATTGTCATAGTTGGGCCAGAAACACAACCCGTTACTCTTTCGATATAGGCGGTATACAAATAAATTGAAATTACTAACAAATACAAATATCCTGGAACCATTTGCAATAGCAATGGATCGTTTTTGTCAGCCAGAAAGCATGTTGTAGAGCAAGCAACTATAGCACTAGATCTTTTGAATTTGAGAGTCAACAATTTTGATTTACCAATCGATCTAACTTTAAAACTATTTGATCATACTATTGTCCCCATCTTAACTTATGGATCGGAGATATGTGGCTATGAAAACCATGATATTATAGAAAGAGTGCATAAATATTTCCTCAGGCAAATAACAAAATCTAGAAAAAATACTCCACTTTATATGCTATACAGCGAGTTAGGACGATATCCCATTTCTATAATCATTAAAAGCCGCATGCTGGGCTTTTAGAATAGAAGAATTACAGGTAAACAAAGTAAATACTCCCCCATGATCTACCAACTTATGTTAAACAATCAAAACCATGAATACAAATGGATTGCACATAATCAACGCATCCTAAACGCTATAGGGAGAAACGACCTGTGGCAGCATCAATCCACAATACAACATAAATCTATCAGCAAAAACATTAAACGGATACTTATTGATCAATACAAACAGGAATGGAATCACCAGTTAACGCTATCTAACAAAAGGTTATCATATAGCATTTTTAAAAGAAAGCCCTGAAATCGAAAAATACTTCAAAGATTTACCAATTTTTCTTTGCAAAATCGTTTTAGAGTCGCAAATGATCGATTCCCAATCGAGACTGGCAGATTGGATGGTACCCTGGTTCAATATCGAACATGTCATTTATGCACTAGTACCAAAATTGCCGACGAGTTCCATTACTTGCACAAATGTAGTCATTGTAATATAACCAGGGAGATATTTATTGAGTCTCAATATTTAAATCCAAACTTGAATCTTCGATAACATAAAACGTCACAATATTTAGATATTTTCTGAAAACATTTATTTTTTATCATTTTTTTATTATTTTTATTTTATTTTTTTCTATATTCAATATTGCGACGCTTTATCGTTGTAGAGTATTTCCCGTTTGCAAATTCAGAAATCTAAACCGGCAGTATTGCATGTTCTTCTCAGTAGCATCCAATATGTAAATGTTGTTAAAGGGTGTCAGACCGGTGAAAATCAGCCCATTGAACACAATGCAATATAGGCTATATTTGGAGATCAGTCACAAGTTCCACAACATTCGTACGCTAAAATACACGTTTATTCTGTGTATTAAACACATTTGGCTAGCAAACGGTCCCATATCTGGAAAAAAACACCGATTCAGTTTTTCAACATTTCGCGTCATTCATTTACACTATGCGTATTTTGAAATAAACATCTGTCAAAACCACAACTCTACCTAACCTACGTGCTCATACTCTCCAAAGAAATAATCCTGACAAACACAGTAAAATACTTACTATTCATGACAACAGACATACTACTTTAACCTCAGGTTAGATTTAACAATGAAATAGAAACTAATCTTGGGAAAAACACATGCAAACTAGAAACTTTGGATGCTTTCAAGGAACTATATCAGCACCCTACGAACCGGAAGTACTTCCTAACTGGTCTGACACTAATTTCCAGAAATTAGTTTTTATTTCATTGTTAAATCTAACCTGAGGTTAAAGTAGTATGTCTGTTGTCCTGAATAGTAAGTATTTTACTGTGTTTGTCAGGATTATTTCTTTGGAGAGTATAAGCACAGAGGTTAGGTAGAGATGTGGCTTTGACAGATGTTTATTTCAAAATACGCATAGTGAATGAATGACGCGAAATGTCTAAAAACTGAATCGGTGTTTTATTCCAGATAAATGGGACCGTTTGCTAGCCAAATGTGTTTAATACACAGAATAAAAGTGTATTTAAGCGAACGAATGTTGTGAAACTTACGACTGATCTCAAAATATAGCCTATACTGTATTGTGTTCAATGGGCTTATTTTCACCGGTCTGACACTATATATAACGAAGCGTCTTGATCACAAGTGTCTACCTTGAGTAGACACATCTCTTACATAAAGCACGTGTATAAAGCACGTGTATAACTCCCGAATTGCTCCGTTCTTGTTATAATCACAACAATGTGATACTCAAGTCTAACACCCGTCAAAACAACACATTCCAAAACACACGTGTACTACTAAATAAGTTCCCCCGGTAATAAATTAGTATTTATTCTTTCGCACAAAGAAATGGAAACTTTGGACAAATAATTACTACATGCCGTTCGATTACTGTATTCGTTTTTGTTTATTTATATGTTTCTGTTTATAATTTGTTCACCCTCTGTTTCATTATTTCCCATCTTTGTTCTCTCTGCCTATGTATATAACTATCCCTTATTCTCTATGATTCTGGGAATTCTTCACCAACTATGATAGAAGGGAGATAACAAGATGGGAAATAGAGGATTTCATTAAATGTCATAAGGATGACACATTTGTTCCCGCTGGAAGTAGTTCACTAGAAAATCACTAAAAGAAGGTAATATTAGTAGTATAAGACGCGTACCGAATATATATCCTTTTTACGAAATACTGGTATATGTCTCTATTTAGACATGCAATTGTTTATATTATCATTGTGACTGCCCCACTACCCCACGCCCTATACCCCCTCCCCAATCCCGACCTTACAAATTGAAATATATTATTTAATTTAGTCGGTCATTAGTTTCACTGTTTAATAATGCTGTTTGTATTGTATTTTATCACATAACGTCCCTTGTTAGCAGTGTCGAATACCCATTTAATAGCGAGCGCAAGCGAGCTCCTATGGTATCATGCAGGCGAAAAGTAAACATACCAACCATCCTTTTGAAAAGTCTTGGGTCATTTACGGCAGTTTATGGGCGACTTCAACCGTAAAACAGCATATTTCGTTACGAAATTAACAAGACAAGCATTCGTAGAAATCATTAAGAATGGTGGTTTCCAAGCAGAATGAGTTGAAAAAATATTAAAAAACTTTCTCAAACCCATCCAAAAATGACAATGAAATTGCATTTTTACCTATGTCGCCAAAACGGCCATTAACCGGAAGCTTGCCCAAAGTGTTACCTTGCGCGTTGTTCATTGGCGAAAATTCGTCAACACGTTTCACAATATAATAAAAGTAGATGTCGTGTCGTAGAAATGTATATGTCTTGCTTACCGATTAGGATAAACAAATGATTTGGTTAAAAACTATTTTTCATTTGTTTATTTTCCCGTAAAACCATAAATGCAATCGGAATTCTTCGCAGATTTCCGTATTCGGTCGTCTACTATTGTAAGCCATTGACGGAAATCGACGAGGTTATTCCGTGTTCATTCGTGTCAAACCCGAACAATCTGGCAATTTCCGGAAATGTTACGGAAATTATAATACAATGACAAGACGTCATTGATTTACGTTATCATCGTATGTCGTCACATTATGACGTATGGTCTGTTAGTACAATTAGTGAGCAAGGTGCTTATTACCGATCCATCTTTCTTTTTCTTTCTTTCTTTCTTCCAATACTATTGACGTATTATACACATACATATGATTATCACAGTTTCGTTTCTGTGGATGAGTTTACCTGCAGGTTTTTTTATGATAACCACAGAAGTTCAGCGAGATTTTTAACCTGAATAGGGTATGTCTCTCCCTGCACAGGAGACCAACGGCTTTACGGAAGAATGACATACTTTCACAGTAACTTTAAATATCTTACACGAATAGTTCTAGATCTAAGGGAATGCGTTATCAATTCTCGAGACGTGAACCTCCGGGAGTCGAACGCCAGACTTCTATATCCAGAGGCAAGTAAGCTAACCACTCTGTCATCGCATCTTTTTTTACCGCACAGTAACTTTATGGTCCATTATGAAAAAAATTACTAGTATTTAGAACAACACCAGGCTAGAGTGACTAAACGATGGTTAGGCCCAAGATGTTACTCACACTGACAGGGGTAGGAACAGCCTCCTTCCCGAGATCCCAATAATTTGACTGGCGTGTTTAGGTAGGGGAAGTTCAAAAGGTATGTTTACCTTATGTTGCATATTTTGGGGCGCTTCGACCTTTTATCCAAAAATTGTTTCAATGAGTTGGGCAAACCGAAATTAAGACATTCTGAAACTATTGAGGCTAACTGAAGTTATATTTGAGATTTTTTTATTTTTTTGCTGTCCCAGCAACACGGCAGATGTACACCCGAAAGAGGCTAATGCATGATGTAGACAGATAGATAGGAATTTACATACAAAAAGCCTCATCTGAACTGATGGCTGTAAAATATTTATTTTTTAACCGATTTTCCAAACTAAGGTGTTTTATTTACCACTAACATTGCCAGTTCCAATTATATATAATGTATTTACATTTTGTTAAAATTACTCACTCACATAGCTGAAAAACCTTTAGCTTAAACAAACGCCCGAAATAATAGCAAATTTGTCGGGTTTAGACTCCAACATAATGTACAGAATTTGTATTTTTTTTATTTTTGGCTGGATTGCGTAGCAAATCCAGGCTTACAGTTTGGCGATTTCCATGTGTCTTTCCGTCTATCCGTCCGTCCGTCTACGAGTTTTGAAGTTTTCATTAAAGTTTTTGTTTTTTCCTCATTTCTCAAAAATGAATTGTCGAATAGCTTTGAAACTTGACACTTGTTCAACATCATTACAAATGTTATATGAAAATAACCCTAACTATGTCATGTATTTTACCTGGACTACCCCACTTTTCACAAAGATTTTTCACTTAAAATGTTAAATTCGCAAGCCGGCTTTTGCGCCACTATTGGTGCTCCAACCCCCTTTTTTTTTGTTACTTTTAACAAAGTTTGAGGTTTTCACTGGACCCCCATATAAATGAAACGTTCCTATGCCAGTGTACCTGTAACCGGTCATCCGCTTTGGTCTGATGCTACGGAGTAGGCCCTAGTTCAAATTTGAAGGTGATGAAAACTTTACCTGTCTTCTGCTTCAATCGATCTATGCTTTTCTCTGTCCTATCATTTCACTATTTTTGTTTTTCTACCACCGACAGAAACATTAGGGTCAAATAGGACACTCAGTTTCTTAAAATGTAGATGTAGAAACTAGTAAGTATCTTGAGCACAGCTAGTGCTAAACGTCAAGAAGAGTGAAACAAACCAACGTCTTTTCTACATAGCACTGATGAATTTGGTGCATTTTCAGAATATATTGATGAAAAACGTCGGACCCGGTGTCCTCAACCCCCAGACATACTCAACTAAATATTGAACTAATATTCTGAAAATGGACCACCATTTATTAAATGTCAAGTAGAAAACAACAAATTCCTATGTTTTAAAATCATTGTACTTTTCTCAAACATACATCATCATAATGATTAGACAATATTCAAATAAAAAAAAACTTAAATCATATATATACATTTTTCGTAATGACATAACGTTGAAACCGTAATTACATGTTGTTCGGCAAAAAAGTATACGCGTGAATCACGGTTTATGTATATATAGCTTACATACACTGATGTAGTAGCAGCTTTTATGACGGTTGGTGATTCAGCCAATGTCGATCCAGACTGGATCATGACTAGATAGCCGTTCGAAGTTCGTTCCATGCCATATCTGTCCTGTCTGGGAACGAATTGAAATTTGACCGAAGCATTGTGGTGTACTGGTTAGAGCGTCTGCCTTGCATTCGGGAGGTTAAAATGAAGGCTAACTGAAGTTATATTTGAGATTTTTTTATTTTTTTGCTGTCCCAGCAACACGGCAGATGTACACCCGAAAGAGGCTAATGCATGATGTAGGCTAATAGTCTCCAGATACTCCAGAACCTGACGAGCAAATAATGGGTAGTGCTACGACTGATTAACCAGTGTCAGAATAATGTGACTGTGGGTATCATGTCTACTACGGTGTGGTATTCCATGTGTCAGCACTATAAAGAAACCATTGAGTTCGCTGCTTCAAGTAGACATATCATCACATCACACACAAACACACAGATAAAAGTCCAGACTCAATTGTGCCTATAATCGTCGGGTACGACGCCTGTCGTAGGCGGACGGATTATAATCCTTAGAAATACACACACACACACACACACACACACACACGAATTGAAATTTGTTGGGGGTGGGATGTCACGATTCATAAGACACGTACAGGTAGACTTGCACCAGACGTGAGAATCAGGGCTCTTATGGTGGTATGTACCTACCATGGTATACACGCCATAAGAGCTATGATTCTCGGATTCTCGCAGCTAGACTTGCACATACCGGTGCATACATACGCAGCGGCACAATCAAACATGAACTGTGCTCGCCCTATAGGTTTAACCTATTTCATATTATTCTATTGTATTACACGCGTGTTATACAACCTGGAACGATTTTGATTGGTTGAGTTAAATCTGTAACACTACGCAAGTTTATGAACTGAAACTATTTTATTTATTACAAATTCACCCAGATCTGAGTCATAAACTTACTATTTGTGACAGCTTATAAAAATAATGTACGTTATACAAAACATTGTTGTTGGTTTGTTAAAAAGTTGGCGTATTCCTGCTTTTTTGTAAAGAGGTAAAACACGAACTCTTTTATACACAACGTCATGTGTGAGACGCGACGTTACGACGTCACATATTTTATGACGTTTTGGCGCTAAAGTGTGTCTGACGTCGTGGCGGTTCTATGTCCATCTGAATTATTTTTTACTAATTTGATTGCAATGTAATGTGATAAAAAGGATCTTAAACTCGTTCCCATTCCATATAAGATTTATGAAACTCGTTATGTATTATTTTTAATTTTAACTCGCCAAAAGGCTCGTTAAAATTAAAATAATTCATGACTCGTTTCATAAATCTTATATGAAATGGGAACTCGTTTAAGATCCTCTATGTAGTGTACATGTTCCTCGTGTTTGCACGATGTTAGATGCCTGAGAGTAATACTTTTACGGTGTTTGTTGCAATGTCTCATTACGGTGTTTGTTGCATTGTCTCCTGGTTACACATTCAGTCGTCTTATTCAAACACTAAAAATGTTGTGTCATCAGTTTATCATACTGCGTCACGTGGTATCACGTAGTATAATGATTTATCTTATATCACCTTCTATAAATTATAATTACTTCACATAAGCGAGCGATTGCTAACATACTCATCAGGAATGGTTAATTACTATTTAGTTTAAATGTGTATTTAAGTGTGATAAATAACAGTTGTATATAACAAATAATACACCAACATTAAGGGAATAATTTGTCTTCCTCAATATAAAAACCGTAATGGGCTGATTTTACGATCTTTATTATTTATTCTTCACGTTGAAATAAACATTTAAACGTCCTTTTTGAAAACGGTACATATTATGATATAGTGTCTTCTTGAAATCCATCCGTCCGTAAACAAGTTCGTTTCCGTTGGTAGGTCAGAAAGTTTTACATTTACAAAATTGAAGCTTCATAAAAATACTCTCAGTGGACTAGCCTTATTTGTTTAGGGTCTGTAGGTCGAAGGTTAATGTCACATTGACCAGACATTGATCTATTTCTAAAATAAACAATCCGGGTTTTAACTTATAAAATATTAGATCCTCAATCTTAAAACTTTATAATACCATTTTGTGTTTGTGATGTCACATATCTTGCCTCTTATTTATTATCGTAAGTGTTGTTTGTTTCATTGCGTGTCTTTGCTTGACTTTGATCCTTGAATGCTACGTTTCCTGTTCGACTGGCTTCGGCAGCTGATCTTTATATGGGTTTTGTATTTGTCTATAGTTAACCATTCTATACATACACCGGCTACGTCACAACTGACGATAGGCAACGCAGCGAACCTGGCGGACACAATGATAGTTAACAGACTGGAATCTAGTAGCTGATGATAAACATGCATTCATAGAGAACTTGTCTACACATCTTGACTGGTATAACACATATTTTGCAACTTTAAAAGGTTACCGTTTTACTTGCTGAAATGACGTTTTTCTAGATCAGTCTACTGAAGTGTAGCATGCGGGAATATTTCCGGGATCTTTACGTCCGGGATTTTTACGGAGCATAATGAAAGTGTAATTGAAACTAAATGAAACCGCAAGTATTGGAAATCAAATTCGAAGTTTCCTGAAAGGTATTGTAATAATTGGGATAGAGTAAGTGCAAATCTGTATTTTCATGGAATAATACCCATAAATCTACGAATATATAACGAGAAAGTTTAGTGTTGAATCGGTTTTATTCATAATGCGGTATTCCCGTATTCCTGATCGTTGTCAGTGTTGTCGCCCCTTTTATACTTCGAAAACTTGGTTAAGGTTTGTACATTGTATGTAAGCTTGGTTTAATCTTGTATACATCTAAGCTTGTTATTATGTAAACTTGCATCTCACAAACTACTTTAGGTAATGGATTGAAACATCAAAAATGCATTCTGCATCATAAGACAACACCACATAGCCAGGTTCTATAACTATTGCTTTTATTTTAACAAAATAACTGCCTCTTTAATACTTAGAAAAACTTGGTTAACGTTTTTAACGTTGGTTAAAGTTTGTATATACGAGGGGTGATTCACGAGAATGTTGAAACAGTTTGAAAAAGGCTATAATTCTCCACCTGAACATCAAAATGCACGGGTTTTACATTTATCTTGTGAATGAATGTGTACAGTACATATACATGTTACCATTTATGCGAACTCAATATGGTTAGACGTAAACTTGATGGCTCTTTAGAGGGTATCATCGACTACATTTTGTGGCAGGAAACTTCTTCCAGAAAGATACAGCAATAACTTTGAAGCAGCGGACATGATGTTTCTATATCAACGATACATCATATCAAACATCGTATTGGCAAACAACCTGATCCGCGTACGATAAACCAGAAAACCCGGTCAGTTTCGCAGGAGACCAGCAAGGTCCACAAATGACGTCATACGTAAAGTTTCCAAGATGATAGGTAGGATTAATACACCATCCCAAAGGGATATGGCCAAAGAATATGGTGCCTCTCAGTCAACAATTAATAGATTAATTAAATATATCCTTCAAGCTAAATAGCGTAACAAATGTCAAGTTCACAAACTAAATGCATCGCAAATTGACGAGCGACGTCAACGTTCTTTGAAGCTATATTTACGTCTGAGCAATGACAAGTGTAAAGATTTCGTTACCACTGACGATGCCATGTTCTATTTATGTGGTAGTTATGGCCGGAAGCAGGTGAGTTACCTTAGAAAATGTCATGACGACACTTCAAAGCTGAAGTTTGTTAAGCGTGATGCTTTTGCGCCAGGTTTCATGGCATGGACCGGAGTAAGCTATCAAGACAACGCTTCAGATCATTAGCAAAGGCGTCAAAGTCAATGCTCAATATTATATTGGCAAGGTATTAAAACATTTCATTGACAAAGATTTGACACGAATGTTTCCAGGCGATCAAAGACGAAACATGGTCCTGATGCCGCCCCTATGGATTTTGGCATCTGGGGTATTCTAAAACGGTGCCTTCAGAAAAGAAAAATATTTACTCTGGCTGGGCTTAAACGAGCATTAAACGACGAATGGAACAAACTGGAGCAATCCATCATCAATAAGACTTTAAAAAGCTGGCCAAAAAGATGTAGGCTTATCTACAACCTCCATGGTTCTCAAATTGAGCATTTATTACAGTAAAATAGATATAAAAGTAATTAAAATTCAGACCGATCAAAAGAGTTTCAAAATTCATGAAACACCTCGCGTAAGCTTGGAACTCGCAATCTACATAATGGATTGAAACTTCACGCGCGATTTATTCATTATAAGACCACAACAAAGAGCCACGTTACATAAATAATTGCTTTTATTTAGCAAAATTAAGGCCCATTTTTACTTAATATAAAAAAGCAGTTTCATCTTGTCCAGTCACTTTAAAAAAATATTTTTTAATTTGTATCGAGTTTCATTTGAAGGATTGTATCAATCCTGGCCAAGGTTTCAAAATAAACAATACTGGCGCATTCATTGTGTAGTTATAGCTTTTGATAAAAAAACAGACTTATTTCAACTTGATAACTTTCATAATTTCAATAATGTTCAAAGTACAGAAATAACAAATGTTTGCATTCCTATCAGTTCCCAGGCCAACAGTCATGTTTATTTATTTATCGGCAGCTTTTTGTAAAACCTTGCTTGTATCTACTTGTATTGGCATTACAGTGTTGCTGGTGCCGTGTGGTGACCGTAAAAGGTCTCCCCGTACATCAAAGCAATATTCTTATCAATTCATTCCATAGAGATTGTAACACAGTCATAGATCTAGTTTATCCTTAAACACGCGTGTTTCTTATATCATGTTGCAATTTTGTGCTCATCGACATTTAGGCTCATTTTAATAGGGTTTTCTTTAAAAACAATTGTGATCTAGAATTAGACACCTTTGTCGCAGATTATGTTTTTTTATTGCTATGAAAAATATTTCATGTTGAGCCTTTCACCAGCTGTCATTGAAGCCTTTAAGAACACCTCCAGGTATGTGGATGATATATTAAACATTGAAAATCCGTTCTTTTCTACTGTCATTGTAAATATTATATACTCTAAAGAACTTCAACTTAACTAAGTTAATATTTCTGATACCGTCGATTCTCTTCTAGATTTGCATCTCTCAACTGAACATGGAACAGTAATAAGTAAAATATATTACAAGAGATATGATTTTAATTTAGATATCGTTAATTATCCCCACTACGAGGATGTTCACAGAGCAACATCTTATTGGGTATATGTGTTTCGACTTCTAATTCGTTTTTGACGAGAGCTTGTAGTCGAGTTAAGAACTTTTACAGTCATAACCTTTGTATAACTACAACGCTACTCCACCAGAGCTACCGTTACCATACACTTACCATACACTTCCAAAGGTCTTTGTAAAGTTTTATTATTGTAACCCTGATTTACTTTAACATATAAAAGTTATTTAAAACAACTTCTGCGACAAACATTACCACAACCTGACTTATAGGGAGATGTGATTTACAAACTTCTTAAGATCCTTGATCACGTTCATACACATTTTATATAACTTGTTAAACATATCAAAATAGGTTACGACCCTATCATTTTGCAACACACTGCATGTTTGGTTGACCCATTTACAGTTCGCCGCATTGCTTTCCTTTTTGACTGTGCGATGAACGGATACATTACGGACACCTTTATGGTTTGTTTTCGTGTTGCTCTGCTTCCTGTCATGTCACTGAGTACTTGCTTTATGGTTTTAGCTCCTCCAGCAGGGCTACCATAAACTTCGATTAAACATCTGCAAAATTTCATTATCGTAACCCTGATCTACTGAAAAAATATATAGGTAATTTAAGAACTCTTCTGCGACAAGGACCATCACAACCTGACTTCTATGATGGTGTGAGTTCGTAAGATCCTTTATCATAATCGCTTTCATACAATCTTTATTAAACTTGTTCAAAAGTTATGACCCTATCATTTTGCAACGCACTGCATGTTTAGCGGTTGATCCATTTACAATTCGTCACTATGCTTCCTCTTTGATTGTGCGATGACCGGAAATAGTGGACCCAATGATAACGTCTACCTAAATCCTCAAAGGACGGTAAAATTTGCTGAAATCTACAAACAGTTTGCCCTTCAATTTTGATTCTTTATGCAAAAATTACCACTGGTTAGACGACGAGCCCTATTTATTTTGAGTTCACTAGGTGGCAAGCCAAAAAGGATCACTGATACCAACAGCTGCTATTGTTTTTGGGTATCTGTAATTCGAGGTCACTGTGACCAATGTTGCGGCCTGCGTAATTGTTAACTAGTTTAGCTACACTACCACGTTTAGGCGGTGTGTCCGTCTTCCGTCATGTTGTCTATTCATGGTCTATCTTCTAAACAAAGACTTAGAGAAACAGTCTGAGATAGAATCTTGAAATGCTTTTCAAAAAACGGGCGGGTAATTGCGGGTTTTTTTTTTAAGATTATGTTAAATGTGATTTAAATGGCATTCAGGTGGAATACACTTTGATTAAAAGAATCGTTCAGACTTTGTAAACTGTGATTATACGGGGCGTTCAAGTTGTGTAAGCTGTGATTAAAAGATGTATTCAGGTTGTATAAACTGTAATTAAAAGAGGTATTCAAGTTGTATAAACTGTAATTAAAAGATGTATTCAGGTTGTATAAACTGTAATTAAAAGATGTATTTACGTTGTATAAACTGTAATTACAAGATGTATTCACGTTGTATAAACTGTAATTAAAAGATGTATTCACGTTGTATAAACTGTAATTAAAAGATGCCTTCAGGTTGTGTAAACTGTAATTACAAGATGTATTCACGTTGTATAAACTGTAATTAAAAGATTTATTCAGGTTATATAAACTGTAATTAAAATATGTATTCAGGTTGTATAAACTAGTTTAGGTGTATTCCGCTTGCATAAACTGTAATTATAAGATGTACTCAGGTTGTATAAACTGTAATTAAAAGATTTATTCAAGTTGTATAAACTGTAATTAAAAGATGTATTAAGGTTGTATACACTGTGATTCAAAGATGTAATTCAGGTTGTATTAACTAGTTTAGGTGTATTCCGGTTGTATAAACTGTAATTAAAAGATGTATTCAGGTTGTATAAACTGTAATTAAAAGATGTATTCAGGTTGTATAAACTGTAATTAAAAGATGTAATTCAGGTTGTATGAACCAGTTTAGGTGTATTCCGGTTGTATAAACTGTAATTAAAAGATGTATTCAGGTTGTATAAACTGTAATTAAAGGATGTATTCAGGTCGTATAAACTGTAATTAAAAGATGTATTCAGGTTGTATAAACTGTAATTAAAGGATGTATTCAGGTTGTATAAACTGTAATTAAAAGATGTATTCAAGTTGTATAAACTGTAATTAAAAGATGTATTCAGGTTGTATAAACTGTAATTAAAAGATTTATTCAAGTTGTATAAACTGTAATTAAAAGATGTATTCAGGTTGTATAAACTGTAATTCAAAGATGTATTCAGGTTGTATAAACTGTAATTAAAAGATGTATTCAGGTTGTATAAACTGTAATTAAAAGATGTATTAAGGTTGTATACTCTGTGATTCAAAGATGTAATTCAGGTTGTATTAACTAGTTTAGGTGTATTCCGGTTCTATAAACTGTAATTAAAAGATGTACTCAGGTTGTATAAACTGTAATAAAAGATGTATTCAAGTTGTATAAACTGTAATTAAAGGATGTATTCAGGTTGTATAAACTGTAATTAAAAGATGTACTCAGGTTGTATAAACTGTAATTAAAAGATGTATTCAGGTTGTATAAACTGTAATTAAAAGATGCATTCACGTTGTATAAACTGTAATTAAAAGATGTATTCACGTTGTATAAACTGTAATTAAAAGATGTACTCAGGTTGTATCAACTGTAATTAAAAGATGTATTCAGGTTGTATAAACTGTAATTAAAAGATGTATTCACGTTGTTTAAACTGTAATTAAAAGATGCTTTCAGGTTGTATAAACTGTAAATACAAGATGTATTCACGTTGTATAAACTGTAATTAAAAGATGTATTCAAGTTGTATAAACTGTAATTAAAAGATGTATTCACGTTGTATAAACTGTAATTAAAATATGTATTCACGTTGTATAAACTGTAACTAACAGATGTATTCACGTTGTATAAACTGTAACTAAAAGATGTATTCAGGTTGTATAAACTGTAATTAAAAGATGTATTCACGTTGTTTAAACTGAAATTAAAAGATGTATTCAGGTTGTATAAACTGTAATTAAAAGATGTATTCAGGTTGTATAAACTGTAATTCAAAGATGTAATTCAGGTTGTATAAACTAGTTTAGGTGTATTCCGGTTGTATAAACTGTAATTAAAAGATGTACTCAGGTTGTATAAACTGTAATTAAAAGATGTATTCACGTTGTATAAACTGTAATTCAAAGATGTAATTCAGGTTGTATAAACTAGTTTAGGTGTATTCCGGTTGTATAAACTTTAATTATAAGATGTATTCACGTTGTATAAACTGTGATTAAAAGATGTATTCAGGTTGTATAAACTGTAATTAAAAGATGTATTCAGGTTGTATTAACTGTAATTAAAAGATGTATTCAGGTTGTATAAACTGTAATTAAAAGATGTATTCACGTTGTATAAACTGTGATTAAAAGATGTATTCAGGTTCTATAAACTGTAATTAAAAGATGTATTCAGGTTGTATAAACTGTAATTAAAAGATTTATTCAGGTTGTATAAACTGTAATTAAAAGATGTATTCACGTTGTATAAAGTGTGATTAAAAGATGTATTCAGGTTGTATAAACTGTAATTTAAAGATGTATTCAGGTTGTATAAACTGTAATTAAAAGATGTATTCAAGTTATATAAACTGTAATTAAAAGATGTATTCAGGTTGTACAAACTAGTTTAGGTGTATTCCGGTTGTATAAACTGTAATTAAAAGATGTACTCATGTTGTATAAACTGTAATTAAAAGATGTATTAAGGTTGTATACACTGTGATTCAAAGATGTAATTCAGGTTGTATTAACTAGTTTAGGTGTATTCCGGTTCTATAAACTGTAATTTAAAGATGTACTCAGGTTGTATAAACTGTAATAAAAGATGTATTCAAGTTGTATAAACTGTAATTAAAGGATGTATTCAGGTTGTATAAACTGTAATTAAAAGATGTACTCAGGTTGTATAAACTGTAATTAAAAGATGTATTCAGGTTGTATAAACTGTAATTAAAAGATGCATTCACGTTGTATAAACTGTAATAAAAAGATGTATTCACGTTGTATAAACTGTAATTAAAAGATGTACTCAGGTTGTATCAACTGTAATTAAAAGATGTATTCAGGTTGTATAAACTGTAATTAAAAGATGTATTCACGTTGTTTAAACTGTAATTAAAAGATGCTTTCAGGTTGTATAAACTGTAAATACAAGATGTATTCACGTTGTATAAACTGTAATTAAAAGATGTATTCAAGTTGTATAAACTGTAATTAAAAGATGTATTCACGTTGTATAAACTGTAATTAAAATATGTATTCACGTTGTATAAACTGTAACTAACAGATGTATTCACGTTGTATAAACTGTAACTAAAAGATGTATTCAGGTTGTATAAACTGTAATTAAAAGATGTATTCACGTTGTTTAAACTGAAATTAAAAGATGTATTCAGGTTGTATAAACTGTAATTAAAAGATGTATTCAGGTTGTATAAACTGTAATTCAAAGATGTAATTCAGGTTGTATAAACTAGTTTAGGTGTATTCCGGTTGTATAAACTGTAATTAAAAGATGTACTCAGGTTGTATAAACTGTAATTAAAAGATGTATTCACGTTGTATAAACTGTAATTCAAAGATGTAATTCAAGTTGTATAAACTAGTTTAGGTGTATTCCGGTTGTATAAACTTTAATTATAAGATGTATTCACGTTGTATAAACTGTGATTAAAAGATGTATTCAGGTTGTATAAACTGTAATTAAAAGATGTATTCAGGTTGTATTAACTGTAATTAAAAGATGTATTCAGGTTGTTTAAACTGTAATTAAAAGATGTATTCACGTTGTATAAACTGTGATTAAAAGATGTATTCAGGTTCTATAAACTGTAATTAAAAGATGTATTCAGGTTGTATAAACTGTAATTAAAAGATGTATTCAGGTTGTATAAACTGTAATTGAAAGATGTATTCACGTTGTATAAAGTGTGATAAAAAGATGTATTCAGGTTGTATAAACTGTAATTAAAAGATGTATTCAGGTTGTATAAACTGTAATTAAAAGATGTATTCAAGTTATATAAACTGTAATTAAAAGATGTATTCAGGTTGTACAAACTAGTTTAGGTGTATTCCGGTTGTATAAACTGTAATTAAAAGATGTACTCATGTTGTATAAAATGTAATTAAAAGATGTATTCAAGTTTTATAAACTGTAATTAAAAGATGTATTCAGGTTGTATCAACTAGTTTAGGTGTATTCCGGTTGTATAAACTGTAATTAAAAGATGTATTCAGGTTGTATAAACTGTAATTAAAAGATGTATTCAGGTTGTATAAACTGTAATTAAAAGATGTATTCAGGTTGTATACACTGTGATTCAAAGATGTAATTCTGGTTGTATAAACTAGTTTAGGTGTATTCCGGTTGTATAAACTGTAATTAAAAGATGTACTCATGTTGTATAAACTGTAATTAAAAGATGTATTCAGGTTGTATAAACTGTAATTAAAAGATTTATTCAAGTTGTATAAACTGTAATTAAAAGATGTATTCACGTTGTATAAACTGTAATTACAAGATATATTCAGGTTGTATAAACTGTAATTCAAAGATGTATTCAGGTTGTATAAACTGTAATTAAAAGATGTATTCAGGTTGTATAAACTGTAATTAAAAGATGTATTCAGGTTGTATACACTGTGATTCAAAGATGTAATTCAGGTTGTATAAACTAGTTTAGGTGTATTCCGGTTGTATAAACTGTAATTAAAAGATGTACTCATGTTGTATAAACTGTAATTCAAAGATGTATTCAGGTTGTATAAACTGTAATTAAAAGATGTATTCAGGTTGAATAAACTGTAATTAAAAGATGTATTCAGGTTGTATACACTGTGATTCAAAGATGTAATTCAGGTTGTATAAACTAGTTTAGGTATATTCCGGTTGTATAAACTGTAATTAAAGGATGTATTCAGGTTGTATAAACTGTAATTTAAAGATATACTCAGGTTGTATAAACTGTAATTAAAAGATGTATTCAGGTTGTATAAACTGTAATTAAAAGATGCATTCACGTTGTATAAACTGTAATTAAAAGATGTATTCAGGTTGTCTAAACTGTAATTAAAAGATGTATTCAGGTTGTATACACTGTGATTCAAAGATGTAATTCAGATTGTATAAACTAGTTTAGGTGTATTCCGGTTGTATAAACTGTAATTAAAGGATGTATTCAGGTTGTATAAACTGTAATTACAGGATGTACTCAGGTTGTATAAACTGTAATTAAAAGATGTATTCAGGTTGTATAAACTGTAATTAAAAGATGCATTCACGTTGTATAAACTGTAATTAAAAGATGTATTCAGGTTGTATAAACTGTAATTAAAAGATGTATTCAGGTTGTATAAACTGTAATTAAAAGATGTATTCAGGTTGTATACACTGTGATTCAAAAATGTAATTCATGTTGTATAAACTAGTTTAGGTGTATTCCAGTTGTATAAATTGTAATTAAAGGATGTATTCAGGTTGTATAAACTGTAATTAAAAGATGTACTCAGGTTGTATAAACTGTAATTAAAAGATGTATTCACGTTGTTCAAACTGTAATTAAAAGATGCTTTCAGGTTGTATAAACTGTAAATACAAGATGTATTCACGTTGTATAAACTGTAATTAAAAGATGTATTCAAGTTGTATAAACTATAATTAAAAGATGTATTCACGTTGTATAAACTGTAATTAAAAGATGTATTCACGTTGTATAAACTGTAACTAAAAGATGTATTCACGTTGTATAAACTGTAACTAAAAGATGTATTCAGGTTGTATAAACTGTAATTAAAAGATGTATTCATGTTGTTTAAACTGAAATTAAAAGATGTATTCAGGTTGTATAAACTGTAATTAAAAGATGTATTCAGGTTGTATAAACTGTAATTAAAAGATGCATTCACGTTGTATAAACTGTAATTAAAAGATGTATTCACGTTGTATAAACTGTAATTAAAAGATGTACTCAGGTTGTATCAACTGTAATTAAAAGATGTATTCAAGTTGTATAAACTGTAATTAAAATATGTATTCACGTTGTATAAACTGTAACTAACAGATGTATTCACGTTGTATAAACTGTAACTAAAAGATGTATTCAGGTTGTATAAACTGTAATTAAAAGATGTATTCACGTTGTTTAAACTGAAATTAAAAGATGTATTCAGGTTGTATAAACTGTAATTAAAAGATGTATTCAGGTTGTATAAACTGTAATTCAAAGATGTAATTCAGGTTGTATAAACTAGTTTAGGTGTATTCCGGTTGTATAAACTGTAATTAAAAGATATACTCAGGTTGTATAAACTGTAATTAAAAGATGTATTCACGTTGTATAAACTGTAATTCAAAGATGTAATTCAGGTTGTATAAACTAGTTTAGGTGTATTCCGGTTGTATAAACTTTAATTATAAGATGTATTCACGTTGTATAAACTGTGATTAAAAGATGTATTCAGGTTGTATAAACTGTAATTAAAAGATGTATTCAGGTTGTATTAACTGTAATTAAAAGATGTATTCAGGTTGTATAAACTGTAATTAAAAGATGTATTCACGTTGTATAAACTGTGATTAAAAGATGTATTCAGGTTCTATAAACCATTATTAAAAGATGTATTCAGGTTGTATAAACTGTAATTAAAAGATTTATTCAGGTTGTATAAACTGTAATTAAAAGATGTATTCACGTTGTATAAAGTGTGATTAAAAGATGTATTCAGGTTGTATAAACTGTAATTAAAAGATGTATTCAGGTTGTATAAACTGTAATTAAAAGATGTATTCAAGTTATATAAACTGTAATTAAAAAATGTATTCAGGTTGTACAAACTAGTTTAGGTGTATTCCGGTTGTATAAACTGTAATTAAAAGATGTACTCAGGTTGTATAAACTGTAATTAAAAGATGTATTCAAGTTTTATAAACTGTAATTAAAAGATGTATTCAGGTTGTATCAACTAGTTTAGGTGTATTCCGGTTGTATAAACTGTAATTAAAAGATGTATTCAGGTTGTATAAACTGTAATTAAAAGATGTATTCAGGTTGTATAAACTGTAATTAAAAGATGTATTCAGGTTGTATACACTGTGATTCAAAGATGTAATTCTGGTTGTATAAACTAGTTTAGGTGTATTCCGGTTGTATAAACTGTAATTAAAAGATGTACTCATGTTGTATAAACTGTAATTAAAAGATGTATTCAGGTTGTATAAACTGTAATTAAAAGATTTATTCAAGTTGTATAAACTGTAATTAAAAGATGTATTCACGTTGTATAAACTGTAATTACAAGATATATTCAGGTTGTATAAACTGTAATTCAAAGATGTATTCAGGTTGTATAAACTGTAATTAAAAGATGTATTCAGGTTGTATAAACTGTAATTAAAAGATGTATTCAGGTTGTATACACTGTGATTCAAAGATGTAATTCAGGTTGTATAAACTAGTTTAGGTGTATTCCGGTTGTATAAACTGTAATTAAAAGATGTACTCATGTTGTATAAACTGTAATTCAAAGATGTATTCAGGTTGTATAAACTGTAATTAAAAGATGTATTCAGGTTGAATAAACTGTAATTAAAAGATGTATTCAGGTTGTATACACTGTGATTCAAAGATGTAATTCAGGTTGTATAAACTAGTTTAGGTGTATTCCGGTTGTATAAACTGTAATTAAAGGATGTATTCAGGTTGTATAAACTGTAATTAAAAGATGTACTCAGGTTGTATAAACTGTAATCAAAAGATGTATTCAGGTTGTATAAACTGTAATTAAAAGATGCATTCACGTTGTATAAACTGTAATTAAAAGATGTATTCAGGTTGTATAAACTGTAATTAAAAGATGTATTCAGGTTGTCTAAACTGTAATTAAAAGATGTATTCAGGTTGTATACACTGTGATTCAAAGATGTAATTCAGGTTGTATAAACTAGTTTAGGTGTATTCCGGTTGTATAAACTGTAATTAAAGGATGTATTCAGGTTGTATAAACTGTAATTACAGGATGTACTCAGGTTGTATAAACTGTAATTAAAAGATGTATTCAGGTTGTATAAACTGTACTTAAAAGATGCATTCACGTTGTATAAACTGTAATTAAAAGATGTATTCAGGTTGTATAAACTGTAATTAAAAGATGTATTCAGGTTGTATAAACTGTAATTAAAAGATGTATTCAGGTTATATACACTGTGATTCAAAGATGTAATTCAGGTTGTATAAACTAGTTTAGGTGTATTCCGGTTGTATAAACTGTAATTAAAGGATGTATTCAGGTTGTATAAACTGTAATTAAAAGATGTACTCAGGTTGTATAAACTGTAATTAAAAGATGTATTCACGTTGTTTAAACTGTAATTAAAAGATGCTTTCAGGTTGTATAAACTGTAAATACAAGATGTATTCACGTTGTATAAACTGTAATTAAAAGATGTATTCAAGTTGTATAAACTATAATTAAAAGATGTATTCACGTTGTATAAACTGTAATTAAAAGATGTATTCACGTTGTATAAACTGTAACTAAAAGATGTATTCACGTTGTATAAACTGTAACTAAAAGATGTATTCACGTTGTATAAACTGTAATTAAAAGATGTATTCACGTTGTTTAAACTGAAATTAAAAGATGTATTCAGGTTGTATAAACTGTAATTAAAAGATGTATTCAGGTTGTATAAACTGTCATTCAAAGATGTAATTCGGGTTGTACAAACTAATTTAGGTGTATTCCGGTTGTATAAACTGTAATTAAAAGATGTACTCAGGTTGTATAAACTGTAATTAAAAGATGTATTCAGGTTGTATAAACTGTAATTCAAAGATGTAATTCTGGTTGTATAAACTAGTTTAGTTGTATTCTGGTTGTATAAACTTTGATTAAAAGATGTATTCACGTTGTATAAACTGTGATTAAAAGATGTATTCAGGTTGTATAAACTGTAATTAAAAGATGTATTCAGGTTGTATTAACTGTAATTAAAAGATGTATTCAGGTTGTATAAACTGTGATTAAAAGATGTATTCACGTTGTATTAACTGTGATTAAAAGATTAAAAGATGTATTCAGGTTGTATTAACTGTAATTAAAAGATGTATTCAGGTTGTATAAACTGTAATTAAAAGATGTATTCACGTTGTATAAAGTGTGATTAAAAGATGTATTCAGGTTGTATAAACTGTAATTAAAAGATGTATTCAGGTTGTATAAACTGTAATTAAAAGATGTATTCAGGTTGTATAAACTGTAATTAAAAGATGTATTCAGGTTGTATAAACTGGAATTAAAGGTTGTATAAACTGTGATTAGAAGTAACATTCGGGTTATATAACCTGATTAGAAGGGATGTTCAAGTTGCGTAAATTGTGAATTGAAGGGTGTTCATGTTGTGTAAACTGTAATTTGAAAGGGTGTTCAGGTTCTGTTTCTGTAAGCTATCATTAGAAGGGGCGCTCAGGATGTATAAACTGGTTAGAAGCGTGATTTGAAAGGGTCGTTCAGGTTGTATAAAATATTATTTGGAGGGGCATTCAAGTTGTGCAACTGTGAATTGAAAGGGCTTCAAGTTGTGTAAACTGTGATTTTAAGTGTCATTCAGGTTGTGTAAACTGTATTTTAAGGTGTATTCGAGTTTCTTAACGGAATGAATGAATGGTGTTTTACGGCACGTCGACACATAAATATGTCATATGTTATGCACAAAAACTGATGAAAGATGAAGAAATGAAGTTGTAATTGAAAATTAATGTAAATGTATAAAGATAAAACTATTTACAAATAAGGTAATATAAACTATGTACGTAAATCAACAAATGCCCGTCAACGGGTATATAAATAAGTAAATGTATATATAAAAATATATTATAATGATTAATATAGTCTGATTTCTGTCAGGAAATCTTTAGAACAAGACTTAAATCTATAATATAAAATAACTTTTTCAAAGTAACCTGTGACGCATAGGATCAAAGTCTACACATTCCAACAAGATGTGTTTGACCGTTAACGGTGCAAATCAGGCTAAACATTCTGGTAATTGCTCTCCTTGTAATAAATATGAATGAGTATAAAGTGTTTGCCCTATCCTGCACCGGTTTCTAACTGTGATTTGAAAAGGCATTCGGGTTTTGTAAACTGTGTGATTTGAATGGGCATTCGGATTGTTTAAACTATGATAATAACTATATTATTGTATTCTTTCATTTGTATTTATTTTAAAAAATTTAAATACTTATAAAATAATCAAACACAAATGAAATAGGAAGCCTAACGCAGCCATCCAAAACGAGAATTTTAAACACTTACTGAAAACACATACATACTAATAAACAAATAGGAAACTTGCTATTTCAACCAATGAAGTAGCCAAAATATCATATGGTCCCCCTTAACTTTTCCTTCTATCTCCTCTCTCATTTATTCATTGATTCTGATGAGAATTCATTCAAAAGATAGATTCATAATGAATATCAAAATGGGATTCTAATAATTCTGTTTTATTTTCAACAAAAGAAGTTGCATAAAAAGATGTTTAAAATGGTAGAATAAGGAAACTGCTATCAGCAGAATGAGAATTAAATTGGTGATGAGATTTGGCATAAATGAAACTTTTATCTATAAAATTCTTTAAGATACAAGGGTTTAAAGTTGGGCAACATTTTGTGAAATTTTCGGAATATCCCACGTGGAATTCAGGTAAATTTCACTGTGTCCAATATGTTTGTTGTTAGGTCTGTGCTTCTTCTTATTGGTGGAATATAAGCGACATGATTCACAAACTCGTAAAGGGATTAGGCGTATTCGCCCAGCCTTTTTTATATATTTATATACATGTATACTTTTTCCGTTGTACAAGTTTTCTATTCGATTGGCACAATTTATTGTTTGTGTTAAGCAATTACCCGCCACAGTAAGTAGAAGTGTTTATTTACCCTCGCCATTGGCAGCTAGGCATTTTGGCGAGCATTTCAATAGATGATTAAGTCAGTTGTAGGTCAAATGTCGATTCATCAATCAGATCCAATGGAGATTACAAGATGCAGCAGAAGAATTGAGTTGGTAGCATGGGTGAAGAAATCCATCGTTGATAGTCTGTAAAAGATTAAAGTCGTAGAAGATTAAATCTGATCGACCAATAATAGGATGACAGCAAAGGTGGTAAGTAGGTCAATCTTACTGCCGACCCAAAAGTTGATTAGTTTCTTTCCGCCAATCAGAAGGCTCCACGAGGCCAAGAAGAGTCCCAAATAGGTCAATCAGGCTGCACGTGTTGCCCGTAATGGCTCCTCTGCTATGCACACCGTCGTATCAATGTTAATTTTAGAACCTTCTGGTTGCCTACACCATACGACTGGTGTACATCCCGCAGGGTTATTTCAGAATTCGGTGCTCGTGATGTTACCGTAGATTCCCCTTGTCACCTGCGGGAACTTGCAGTGACAAGTAGCATCTCGGCGTCGGTAGTTATTCTGTAAAAGTAGTAATCGCCCCTCTTATTGTCCTTGCTCCAGACGACCGCAACACGTCCTTCCTATTCGATGGTCTGAACTGGAATGAACCAAGGCAACACAGTAAAGACCGCGTTATTTTAAGCGCAGAAAAACTACTAACCAATCAAATCAATCAAGATAGAATTGTTAACTGAAGTCTGATTGGACGATAGGAATGAGGGGGAAATCAATAAACGGAAAAACGCCAGTCAAATAACGCATATTGTCAAACGTTGCTCACTGTAAAGTCAACGATCAAGCGGTATATGAAAAGAAACAATAGTTTAGGTAACGAAAAAGTTCTCACATGTTTCTAATGATGATGAGTGGTTGTGTGTTAGTTAAATTGTTAAATGTCAGAGCTATCCATTAGTGGGACCATTCATCATTTGAACCTGTTCAGAATGCGAACGTTGTTTAAAACACTTCACAGTCTTTCAGTCATTTGTTCTAATAATACTTGTATTATCCATGTTCTACTGAGTAAAGGTGCATCTTGTTAAATAATAATAATAATAATAATAATAATAACAATAACAATAACATTAATAACGATAAAGAATTTAATATTATAAAAAAAACTCATTGGAAACAATGCAATCTTCTATGAGGCTCTCAACAATATAAATGTATACGGTTTCCTTAAAATTGTGCAAAATATTATCCAATATGGCTGGTTTACCTTTATTTCTAAATATCTATTTGTCTGCTTCATCTCATGCCGCAATCTGGTTAGTAGTGGTATTAACATCAGTTCAAGTTCAAAGTTGTAATTTAAATGAAGTTATTGAATACTAAAGCTAACATAGTTTATTAAAATACTCAATTTTGATTAGTAATAGAGGTGTTTTAAAAGTCCTATCTAACATGGTTTATTAAAATACTCAATGTTGATTGGCTATTGGGGTGGTCTGAAAACAAGCTATATAAACCTCCGACGTCATGTACGCCAACAATTAAGAAGTCATTTTAAACGCCCAAAAACGCGTCAGCCGATGAGACGTCATTTTAAACGTCAGATGCAAAACAACAACGCAATGCAGGCGCGTATCCAGGCATACGCACGTACGCCAATGCGTACAATTCGTCAGCAAATATTATTAAATAAAAGTTCCAAATATGCAATAAATGCCATATTAACGCTGAAATATAGCTTGAAAATGCATCATTTGCCTTCTAATTTTCAAACGTTTCTTGGGGGAGGCAGGTACGCCCCTGAATGAAATGCGTTATTTTAAGCGATGCTACATTCCAACAACACATTTAAATAGGATAAAGCTGTATTTTCTTCTCATTTGATGTTGAGAGATAGGCATAACATGTAAGTTGTGAGAATTTGTTTGTATTTTGTGCAGTAACCGTTAACCGTTCCTCTCGCTAAAATACAAACAGAATATAATAACAATACACTAATAATAAATTAATATTTTAAGATTACTCATTAAGTCATGATACCGATATATACAAAGCTCTTCAATATTATTCTTGATACAGGGTTTCACCAAACAAGTTGGTTTGAAGGCATCATTAAACCCATTTTCAAAAACATAGGTGATCCCTTAAGACCTGAAAATTATCGCCCGATCACCATATTAAACTGTTTACATCGATACTAAACGAACGAATTAACAAGTTCCTAAATGAAAAAGGAATCTTAGCTGAAAATCAATCAATTACACAAATTGGTGGAAATGTTAAGTTCACAAAAAGAAAAAGTTTTTCTGCTGCTTTATAGATTTCACACAGGCATTTGACTCCATATTGAGAATAGGCCTATGGCGAAAACTCCAAAGTAATGAAATTAAAGGCAAATTCTTCCGTATAATATATAACATGTATCAAAACATTAAATCATGTGTGTCCATACATAACGATACATCGAGTTTCTTTGTGAGTCAATGCGGAGTCCGTCAAGGTGAAACTTTATCACCGATAATGTTTGCTATCTTTTAAAATGACTTACAGGAGTATTTGCTTAACACAGGCCTAGATGGCATTAGAGTCGAACCCAAATAAATGTCTTTATAAAGATTATAATACTACTATATGCTGACGATACCATTATCCTAGGTGAGAACCCCGAAAGTTTCCAATTAAGTCTAAATAAATTTCACGAGTATTGTCTATCGTGGAAATTAAAAGTAAACTACAGCAAAACTAAAATAATTCTCTTTGGTGCCAGAAACATAAACCGTTTCTCATTTAACATAGGACCGGGAAAAATCGAAATAACAAATAAATACAAATACCTAGGAGTAATATTTACTAGCTCGGGTAGCTTTCTAAACACAAGAAAACACTTGGCCGAACAAGCCAAGAAAGCGTCATTTCTATTTTATCGGAGAATCAATAACCTAGACATACATTTAGACCTCCAACTTAAATTATTCGACCAAACAATTCTACCAATATTAACCAACAATTGCGAAGTTTGGGGATATGAAAACTTAGATATAATAGAACGTGTACATACCGATTTTTTAAAAAGAATTACAAACTCTAAAAAAGCACCACTTCTTACATGCTATATGCGGAATTAGGCAGACACCCAATCGCAGTCACTATACATAACGAGAATGATAAACTTTTGGAATAAATTGATCGTAGGTAAACAAACAAAACTTAGTTACTTATGTTATGAGTCAATGGTTAACACAGGTAATTACGAATACAAGTGGCTAAAATACATTCAAAATATACTTAACACACAGGAAATTCCGATATTTGGACAAAAAATCGCCATTTATTGCAAAGCAAATATGTCCATCGATCCAATAAAAAAACTTTAATAGACCAATTTACACAATCATGAAGGGCAGACCTACAAAATTCGTCCAAAGGGCGTAATTATAGCCTATTCAAAGACGAACTTTTATTTGAACCATATCTAAAGATACCGAGAAACTACTATATTAATGTAATCAAATTCCGAACAACTAACCATAGATTTCATGTCGAAAATGGTAGGTTGGCGAATATCCCGTACAACTTAAGGTGGTGTACTCTGTGTGACTCTGATATTGGCGACGAATTTCACTATCTCTTAAAATGCCCTCAATTCGACTCTCTGCGTAAAAAAGTACATTCCACGGTATTTTTACCGTCACGCAAATGTTATAAAATATAAGGAGCTTCTAACTCATTCGTCAAACAAAATACAAATCAATCTATCTGTCTTTGTCCGAATTATATTACAAACGGTTAAACAATAAGTATATATATATATATTTACATGCTTCACATTTGAAGCTGCAATGTTATTCCACGCAACTGTTATCTCCCTAATTTTTCCCACCATAAAAAGTGGGGGTTTGTGTGATCCTTTCTAATTCAAAATAAGTAATTGTATAATTTGTTGTATGCATAATAATTCATCATGTTGCCTGAGATTGTACATAATAAAAGATTGCTCTGTTCAAAAACGTATGTTAAATAGTAAAAACTAGTAAACCATACAGAACATGAGGATAATCTACATGATAAAAAGAATAGTAAGATATCAGTGCTTTTTTCTTTCTTTTTTTAACCAAAGTACGGTGGTCCTTTTGTTCTCCCCGTCATAGGTGTGAGCGGGTCGGGGAGGACCGCCCCTCTTCACACCTTACATACGTAATAAAATGTTGGTATATTTTAAATTTAAGCTCATCAAATAATTCAGTATCAACCTCTTATTCTTTCTTTCTCTCATGTTCAGTAAAGATTAATTTAATTATTATTTTCAACTAAGGAAAAACAATTTGAATAGAAAAAAGAGGCCTAAGAGGGCCTGTATCGCTCTATTGGCTGTATGGAGTCTGTTGTTGGGGGGATTAGTTGTTGTAGCACTTATGCAAGTTTCCAAAATTGTACCCATGTCAATGGGCCCCTATATGCAGGAGGAGAAAACCTGTTTATAAAATTAACTTATTGTGCATCTACACATCCTTAACAAAGAAATACACCACACATGAACTTTAAACCTGAAAGGGTATACAAGGATAAAGTGTCCTAAGGCCGAGACGCTGTAATAGTTAATTACTGGATGCTATCCCCCCCCCCCCGACCCCACCCCCCCCCCCCTCCCCCAACACCTTAGAATTCAATCCACTAACATTTGGACAGTAAATGCATTTGTTTGTGATTTTTTACTCGATTACCTCCAAGGGGGCCACAGTGGGCGGACTTGTCACACCTTGGGTCATAAAAAACACAAAAAAACTTAGCCCCCAGTGGAATTTGAACCTGTGACACCAGTTTACTAATATAGCATATTGAATATTTAAGAAAATCCAGGCCCACAAGTCTGGTGTTTCTGATCCGATTCGGCTGGTTTTAAACTTGTCCGAGCTTTTATTAATATTAACAATGGCAACATTTGGTTAATATCAAATAATAAACGAAGGTTCTAGAGTGTTCACAAGGCAGAATATGACATTTTTCGGCAAAACAAGGGCCATAACTCTGGTATTAGTAACCTGATCTGGCAGGCTTTCAAGCAGCCAAGTTCTAGAGTAGTCCTAGAGTATTATACCATTATACCGTATACTTGCACCCCATAAAACCGCCAACTAATATCCTATCACCATCGTCTAATCACGCTCCTACCGTATAGTCGCACTCCTAGAACCGACTACTAATACCCTAGCGACACCGTCTAATCACGCTACTACAGTATAGTCGCACCCCTAGAATCGACTACTAATACCCTATCACCACCGTCTAATCACGCTCCTACCGTATAGTCGCACCCCTATAACCGACTACTAATACCCTATCACCACCGTCTAATCACGCTCCTACCGTATAGTCGCACCCCTATAACTGACTCTTAATACCCTATCACCACCATCTAATGATGCTCTTACCGTATAGTCGCACCCCTAGAACCGACTACTAATACCTATCACCACCGTCTAATCACGCTCCTACCGTATAGTCGCACCCCTAGAACCGACTACTAATACCCTATCACCACCGTCTAATCACGCTCCTACAGTATAGTCGCACCCCTAGAACCGACTACTAATACCCTATCATCACCGTCTAATCACGTTCCTACCGTATAGTCGCATAGTCGCACCCATAGAACCGCCTACTAATACCCTTGCACCACCGTCTAATCACGCTCCTACAGTATAGTCGCACCCTTAGAACCGACTACTAATACCCTATCATCACCGTCTAATCACGTTCCTACCGTATAGTCGCATAGTCGCACCCATAGAACCGCCTACTATTACCCTTGCACAACCGTCTAATCACGCTCCTACCGTATAGTCGCACCCCTAGAACCGACTACTAATACCCTATCACCACCGTCTAATCACGCTCCTACCGTATAGTCGCACCCCTAGAACTGACTACTAATACCCTATCACCACCGTCTAATCACGCTCCTACCGTATAGTCGCACCCCTATAACTGACTACTAATACCCTATCACCACCGTCTAATCAAGCTCCTAACGTATAGTCGCACCCCTATAACTGACTACTAATACCCTATCACCACCGTCTAATCACGCTCCTACCGTATAGTCGTACCCCTAGAATCGACTACTAATACCCTATCACCACGGTCTAATCACGCTCCTACCGTATAGTCGCACCCCTATAACTGACTACTAATACCCTATCACCACCGTCTAATCACGCTCCTACCGTATAGTCGCACCCCTAGAATCGACTACTAATACCCTAGCATCACCGTCTAATCACGCTCCTACCGTATAGTCGTACCCCTAGAATCGACTACTAATACCCTATCACCACCGTCTAATCACGCTCCTACCGTATAGTCTCACCCCTAGAACCGACTACTAATACCCTATCACCACCGTCTAATCACGCTCCTACAGTATAGTCGTACCCCTAGAATCGACTACTAATACCCTAGCACCACCGTCTAATCACGCTCCTACAGTATAGTCGTACCCTAGAATCGACTACTAATACCCTATCACCACCGTCTAATCACGTACCTACAGTATAGTCGCACCCCTAGAATCGACTACTAATACCCTAGCACCACCAATAATCACGTACCTACAGTATAGTCGCACCCTTAGAACCGACTACTAATACCCTAGCACCACCGTCTGATCACGCTCCTACCGTATATAGTCGCACCCATAGAACCGCCTACTAATACCCTATCACCACCGTCTAATCACGCTCCTACCGTTTAGTTGCACCCCTAGAACCGACTACTAATACCCTAGCACCACCATCTAATCACGCTCCTACCGTTTAGTTGCACCCCTAGAACCGACTACTAATGCCCTAGCAACACCGTCTAATCACGCTCCTACCGTATAGTCGCACCCCTAGAACTCGACTACTAATACCCTAGCACCACCGTCTAATACGCTCCTACGGTATAGTCGCACCCCTAGAACCGACTACTAATGCCCTAGCATCACCGTCTAATCACGCTCCTAGATATAAATGATTAAGCGTTCCGAGAATAATGATATAAATTACCTTTTTCGCACGTGTGTATGTGTTTTTACA